>CAKAOH010030776.1:0-74819 GCA_916701665.1 Sebastiscus tertius
AACAGGCTAGAAAGCTAATTGTTAGCTTAAATGTATCGGTATGCTAATGCTAATCACTGCTAGCATGCTAATATTACAGCCCGTGTGACGACGCTATCCCGTCTACGTCATTGGGTTAAAACTATGTTTCAAAATAAGAGTTCACACAATATTCACTGTTGTTTTATTGTCATTACTGTGAGCACACTGGGTATAGATTACTGTTGAGTTAGATGGTGTTAGTTCATATTGTATAATTCTTGTTGGTTTAAAAGTGGTAATAAGATACTAGGGCACTGTTAAATACATACCTATTAAATACCTGAGGCCTGTACTATGAAGCAGGATTTGGGGATAGCGAGGTAACTTCCGGTTTAACCCTGGGTTTTCAGTCCACACTACAATTTTCTTAAAGGGACTGTTTGTAACTTCTTACACGTATAAATCAATCTGGGTCGGTGTCCCATGTGGGCTCGCGTGTGGCTACGCTGTTCAGACTCAGACTCCGATACAAACTACACAGAAGCACCAAAACCTCAAAGTTATATCTAGTGAAGCCCGTCTTGCAAAACAGTGTTGGCCGCGGTCGGAGGACACGGGGGAGACTGTAGCTTTGGTCTCCAGGGCCGGAGTCTCTGCTGTACTCTGCTCCTCTGCTCCTCTGCCTGCCTTCACTCACAGCTCACTACACCTCACATGTATGCGCGCACACTACACACTGCAGGAGAGTTAGTTTAGCTCTGAGAATATCTAGTGAATGTACAGTGGACATTTCTGAAGAAATAATTGCTGCAGCTCCTCCAGACCAACAGAGTTTTTCCGTGTCTTGTGAAGTGACGGGGCTCCGCAGAGAGAAACGTTATCGTCTCCGACTGGGTGCCGGTGTCTCCCCTGTTCCTTCCGTCCCTGGTCGGGAGGCTGAAGCAGGAAAAGCCAACACTAGGATCAGCAGTGATTCATGGAGAGACCTCCGTCTGGTCAGCTAACATTACTGCCAAGCAGCTGAAATATAGAGTGATATTGTGGTTTTAGCTGACGTGTGCCGCCTCACTGTCTTGACGGATGCTCGCTCACATTCACGTAGTGCGTGCACACGGGCAAGCGCGAGCAACAGGACGCTGACTTTCGTTGACTTAACAGCCATAGGTGTCGCTGTTGCAACCAATTTCTGATTCTTACAAACAGTCCCTTTAATTAGTAATTTTAATACAATTAAGCTTGTATGAAAATGTGGTTTTAGGAAAAACTAAATGACATTTCTGTGACACTGGGATCCAACATCTGCCTACAATTCTATAACTAATAGTCAGACTTTGTGGCCAATTGTATCACATAAAAAAATAACTTTTGGCTAGTGGAATCTGCATTTTGTGGGCTGTATTGGCCCTTTAGGGTTATTTCGACAGGTAAAAAGGACTGGGTGCGCTATAATCTATCAAATATGTCTCGCATGAATGAAATCAAGTCATTTTGAGACATAAATACCCTTTCAGTGACACAGTAGGAGCTGTAATAACTTTTTAGTAAGTGGAAAACTGCATTTTATGGGTTATTTTGAGACTTTAAAGGTATTTCAACAGGTAAAAGAGACTGGTTGGGCTATAATCTGTCAAATATAACTCGCATGAATGAAATCAAGTCATTTCAAAACATAAATAATGGAACCTGCCAAAATCAAAAATAAATGAATGAATAAATAAATAAATATTAATAAAATCATTAAATGTAGCAAAAATAATATTAAAATAAATGTAGCCATCAATTAATTGATAAAATGTGACATAAATTGATATTTCTGTTTTAATTTGCTTCTCTATTTGCCATCCTTTACCTTGAAATCTGGATTTCAAAGTAGGCCTACAGGATGGCATGTGGTTTCATGTCCATTATTTGTAATTAAGGAACAGAACAGTAGTTTGAGTTTAATATTGTTGGACTACATGCACAAATACTACGAACTACTCTAACTGTGTACTTTTTGAGTGATCAAATGTCAAAGTCCCTTCTCGAGAACAAGAATAAGCTTTTTTGTCTAACTTTGACGTGGGATAAAAACAATTTCTTCAATAAGTAGTTTAAGACACGTATACTGTTGAACTTAATACTTCTTAGAATACTTGCACAAATACTATGAACTACTTTTACTGTGTACTTTTTGAGTAATCCAATGTAAAAATCTCATCTATAGAACAAGATTAAGCCTTTTTATCTAACTTTGATGTGGGATAAAAACATTTCTTCCAGAAGTAGTTTAAGAATCTAATATGTTTTATTTAATATTTCTTAAACTACTCAAACAAATCATATGAACCACTCTGTTGTAGGAGCTCAGTCTAATACTAAGCTAATGAGAGTCGTAACGTTAACCCAGAAGTGACCAGGTTTAGGAGCTTCGCTAATTGTTAGCCTAGCTTACACTAGCTAACGTTACCATCTGCGGTGTGTTGCGTTGCTTACTGGATCTGCAGAGTTGTTTTTCTGTTGTAGAAAACTAAATCAGAATTATAGTAAAGATACAATTATGTAAAATAAATGAATCTCCACGTGTGTCTCGACTGAAAAAACAAAACACCACGCTGAAATGAAGTGAAAAATATGAACATTATTTAATAACTGATTCTCTGTAATAAACAATTTGAAAATATTTTACAAGGAGTCACAGACACAATATTTTACAAATTTTGCCCTCTTCTTTTTTTTTTTTTTTTTTTTAGCTTCATCTGTACAAAAGAATGGAGCGACATGGACCAGTGCCCAGAAAAGAAGGAGCTAAATCTTCCACGCACACAAACATTCACACTCACACACGCACAAGAAATAAAAACAAAAAAATAATTCAAAACATTTTGACTTCAGATCTCAAACTTATCAACAGTGCTGAATTCCTATATTTTTTATAACGTCACTTAAAATTCGACTGATTTTACTCTTCTTTTTTTTTCTCTAAATGTTGCTGTTATTTTTTTACACACTTGTCAAACATGGTCACATAGCACCAGACTACAGACTACAGAATCACATACACACGTGTCTTTCCCACAGAGACGCACCAACACAGATGCAGCGAGGGTCGGGAGGGGGCGAGAGGCTTTATGAAAACCATCCCCTACTTATTTTAGGGTCCTGTCCTAAAGCTGACCCCTCCCTCTCATCATCCCCAAGCTGGTCCAATTTTCTTTTTTTTTTTTTCGTTTTGTTTTTTGGCAAAAGTAAATTTGTCAAACCACAGAAATCAGACGTGTGGTCCCTTCAGAAGACGTTTTTTTCCCGTCGGGATGCACACAGACGTCACTACACGATTCCTCCATGACCTCCTGTTGGACGGGCCCGTGCTGCTCTGTGGAGACCCACTCCCTGAGCTTGCCTCTGACATTCCACCCGCTCGCCAAAAAAAACACCCGGGAAGTGACGTCCTTGGCTTACCTCTGCCTGGTGCTTGACATCTCCCAGCTGGGCATGAATACGTGTCATTACATGTTCGCTTATAGGTGTGTTGTGCATAATTTCTCGGTGCAGGTGCAAAAAACTGTAGGCCTACATATTTAGTTTGTGTGTGAGGACTGTAAGCGCGTAGAGCCAGGAAAAAGAGAGGAAGTTGCAGGGGGTACATTTCCACAGGCACGTGTAGCGCTCATTTACAGACGGTGGAAATAGGGAAATACAGACAGAATTAAATGGCACAGGACAGAGACAAACAAATGCCAGAAAAGTAAAACTGCATCCGGCATCAGATGATACTCAACACTTAAAGGAGCCAAATTGGAAATACTTTTAAATTGAAACTTTCTAACAGTCTTTCTGATTTGTTTCGGAGCCGCACTGCAGTTACTGTGCCAGCATGTTTGTCACATCAAATAGTACCAACAACTGTACAGGGTGTGTAGTTAAGGTTCAAATTGTCGCGTGAGTCGTCGCCCCACTTGAGCAATACGGTGAGGTTCGGGTGGGCGTGAACATCGAAGGTTCGGAGGCTTTTTGAAATTTAAAACTCCCACTTGGCTTTCAAGCATTTAATCAAAACAGGCATCGATCAATAACGAACCATTCCAAGACGCAAAAATACAAAATTAGAGCTCACTATACTTACTGCAGAACACCAAGAAAACCCAGGGAGTGACTATTTTGGGAGGATTTATCAGTGTGTGTACGTGAGTGTACATGAGGGAGGGAAACGTATCACAGCTCCGTACTCTGTGTAACACTAAGGCATTTAGAGAGGCTTTGTTAGCTATGTTGCATTTGAAGCAGAAAACACTGATGAACTACACATTCTTCCTCTGCTCCCTTTAGATTAACATTTAGGCAGACTGATGGTTAAAGACGGATTCTTTTTGTTTCAGTGAAATCCCGTTTTTTTTTTCATCCACGACAACACTGGGTTTTTGTCCGTTAGCAACATATGAACAAGAAAAAACAGCTATTCCTACCACAACTGTCATCCCTCTCACACACTCCACAACTCATTTTAAAGACATTTCCCTTTGAGGGTTTTTAACGCAAACTAACACGCACACGCATCCACACACAAACACATACGATTCAGGCAGAACTATAGCAGTCAGGTGGCCCTAAAAATGCTCTATGGCCAGTTAAGTCGCTGTATACGGATCATAGCTCTATACATGGCTTAGTAAAGGAACGGTATAGTAACTCCATATGATGGCAGTCAGGTGGCTCTGGAGCGACCACAGCCGAGAGGGTAAATACATTAAGCTAGAGCCGGTCAGTGCGATGGCTCCGTGTAAAGCTATTTTCTATAGCCGACAGATTCAGTCTCACAGGCTCCTGCGTTATCCAAAGCCTCAAAGATGGCTGCTCTATAAAGGTACTATACAGTAGCTCTACTCTTATACAGCCGATGTGGTCCAAAACAAAGTGCATCAAGGCACTATGAAACAGAGCGGCTCCTAAACATCGTAATGATCAAATGATGAGCTGTGACGGATTACAACCAGACTACTACTGTACGTGATCACCATATTTAGTTGCCTCTTCTGCACTTTTGCTGGAAATGTTGATAAGCCCCTATCCCCCAGCAGCGAATGGTTTTGAAGTTTTGAACAGCATCAGTCAAAAGGTAATACAAGCCCAGAAAAAAAACAGAAAAAGAAAAAACCCACCCGCTATGAGACGGTCATCATGAGGCAGAGATCTTTGTGTGTCTGTCTAGTGGGACCAGAAGTAAAGCACACATATACAAATGGTGATTAGGAGCGTTAGTAGAGGTTACTGGAGAAGCCTCATGAGGATTGGCAGAGGTGAGCTTTCGCATCAGAGAGCACAGGGATTTTTTTTTTTTTTTTAACATCAGTCCAAAACCAGAGGTCAGAATGGTCGATTGATCGTAAAGGAGAATAATACACGACATCAACGATGCTCCGAATCTGCAGTCACCGAACACTGATTCATATTTTACAGCTGTCACTAGCGTGTGATCCAGATAGCGCTAGCTTTAAATATGAGGAAAAAACACTTCAAGGAATGCGATTACCATCGAGTCAATACAATAATCCCCAGTGGACGTCTTTTAAAAGCATTAATCTGCAATTAGGCGCCGCACAAAATGAATCAGCGTTTAGTTTCTTCCTCTCACGGTTTATCCTAAATCTAAATCAGAAGCCATTTTCCTCCTCGTGTTTTGGCTATAAAAAATAAGACCACATGAAAGTCTATCTCATTTTGGCAAGTAGATATAGTGCATAAATTAATTCTTTTTTAAATAAACACCTAACGACTTCCTTTTCAGATCAAAAGCCTAAATATACTGTATGTTTGGAATACTCATCACTTCAGCGGTTTATACTTGACATTTTGTATACTTGACAGTTCTTTTTTTTCTGTTATTTTCTTTTAAGGTGGCTATAACTGGCTGAATGGTCCACGGCCTCTTACGAGAGGCGAATGACAGAGCGGCGACACTCTGAGATGGAGGAGGAGAAGAAGAAGGAGAAGTCCCACCGTCTGTCTGACGGACAGACGACCTCAACTCTCCAGTCTGTATGAGGCGGGTGGTCTGTGACGAGGACATCGGCCTGTCCTCTTTCCCCTCCCTTCTCTGGATGGTGGAGGTGGTCATGGGGGGTGGACAGGTGACGGGGTGACGTTGCCTCTGATGATCCAGGTGGTCCAGCACCACCCAATCCTCCTGCAGATGAAGGTTAACTGGCTGAGGACGCAAACGTCCGGCAGTTGTCACTAAGCGACACAAACTGAAGCGAGCTGGGTAGCGCGGCACTCAGGGCTTCCAACCAGCCGTGAAGGGAAGTCCCATTATTACCTATGACTATATCGGGGATGGGGGGTGGGGGGTGGGGGAGAGGGGCAAGGAGGTCGGAGGTGGGGTCGGAGGGTTCTAGGGTCGGGAGGGCTAAAAGGAGGATAGGTGGAGGAAAATGTAATTAATGTAGTAGAGAGTGGAAGTGGGGGCTGACGGCTGGATAAAGCAGGAGCAGCTGAATGAGCAGTAAGGTGTAGAGAGACGGACGGAAGGAGTGTCCCCGTCCACAGTCTGACGTGTTCTCCTGCAGAGACAAAACTAGAGCTGTCAGGACACATCTAGTACATCATATCTGTGTTTTAATTAGTGTTTAACAGTATACCGTGGTATGAAAGACAGTTATATACTAAAGTACTTTAGTGAGTATCACTGATTTTCAAAGTGTGTCACTGTTTTTGTTCTTTATAGTATGAGTCAAACCTTCACTAACTTAACTTTCAGTTTTAATTTTAGCTTGCTAAGAATCAATCATTTTCCACAGGAGAAAAAATAAAACATTAAATTATAAGACCGAATCATCGCAATATGATTCTGCTGAGAAACAAATCTGAATAAATGTGCTGATTGATATCTTACAGTGTTGTTATTGTCAAAGCAGGTGGAGGGTCCTTTTCGATAGCGTGGCACCGCCATTTCTATACATGGATATTTCTCCTTGACTGAAAATTGACTCGATTAAGGAAAAATTTAAAAGCCAGTGTTTCATCATCATCCGCCCACACACACTGATTCCTCACGCAGCCCTGTAGACGTTAAATCACTGGTCATAATTCACGGCATCATGATAAAAATAACCTTGAAATGACTGTGACACATCTTTGTTTCCACAGGTATGGTAATAAGGAGATAGAAATCTAGTTCTTCTTCTCCTCTGCCAGCTGGTGTTGAATGTGAGAAAGGATACACTCCTCCTCCTCCTGGGACAGCTTCTCTATCTCGCAGGTGTTGCATGGCATCTTCTCTGCCACCACAAACAGCAAGTTGGTGTTGTTTATCTTCTTGGCATGAATCAGCCTGCAGAGAGAGAGACAGAGAGAGAGAGAGAGAGAGAGAGAGAGAGAGAGAGAGAGAGAGAGAGAGAGAGAGAGACAACTCTGTCAACAACCCCCCTCTGCTCGCTTACATCACAGCCTCATTTGCTAATGGATCAGCGAGATTCATGAGAGCGTCTTGTAAGGCTCATTTAGCCAATGATATGACCGTTTCATTAAAGCTGATGCGGTTTAATCATCAGCAGAGTTTATTAGCTCCGACAGAAAGATGAATCCGTCTTGCTAACTGTGCCTCTGTCACAGTGCGATTTCTTTTATGGTGTGTGTATGTGTGAGCGCATGCATGTGTGTGTGTGTATGTTATTGTGTGTTACAGACCTGGAGCAGTTGCCACAGTCCTGCAGTATGTTGTAGGAGCTGCTGAGATTACTTAAGTAGTACTGCGTCTGGATCATTACACAACTCCGCTCTTTGGAGGAGTCGATTCCTTCTGCATCCACCTCATCTGCAGCATCAGCAGAGCACAAAGACATCAGAGTTACACTTGTCAGCTCAGTTGATTTATAAGCTCTCATTCTAAAAATGCGATTACAAAGATGAACGTCTACACTTGGTCTGGAAAAAGCTGTAAAACCTCTCTCCTTCATTCCTTTACAGAGTTTGTATTTAGATTTTCTGCACTCAGGCTGGGAAGTGTAACTGAGGACAACAAAGTAATTCCACAAGAAAAATATGCACTTTAAATACAGATGCATTTGTCATTAAACCGTTAGTCAGTGCACTTTAAAAGTCTTGGCTCATAACTCCAATTTGACTTGAAGTGGTAGTAATAATATATAGTATATAGTGTATTGTGTATATATTCCCCTCAGCTTCACATTTAACACAAAGATACGAGAATGGTATCGATTTTCTCATCTAACTCTTGACAACAAATCGAATGAGTGTATTTCCCCAAATGTTCCTACTCCTTTAACCCATTTGTGCCCAAAGACATTATATTTGCTCTAATTTGATCAATAGTCTTGAAATTTGATACGGACATACTTTGCACAAGTATCTAACAGTACAACTTTGAAATTTTGAGGTCACGAAAGGTCATGAAAAATCACACTTTTATTAATAGTCAAAGTTCAGGGTTTTTGAAAGATTAGGAAAAACGCTAACATTGTGTATATTAAATGTTTTGCACATGAAATACTTCTTTTACACTGCACATGTGTGCATATCTTTGATATTCAACTTGTTATGAGTTCATAGATACTTGATTGAGCTCCTTGTAGTTTCTGAGATACAGACATTTTCCTATCATACTGCATCTAGTATGTGGGCACATGGGACTACTGTTTTTACTGTTTACTGTTTTTCAGAGTCTATAGATTGCTCCAGGGATGACGTAATTTTGTCGGCCAATCAGGAAGTTAGCATTGCCATGGTTCCCTCGACAAAAAGCCAATGGGATTTTTCCGTTGGGTTTTGGATTATTGCAGAAAATAAGCTCTGTACCAAACACACGTTTACGATACTTACACGTTTTATCCAGCAAGATAATCTCCACAAATTAACTCCACTTTTATGATTTTTGAAGTGTGAACGCAATCACCAGAAGTAAAAAAGTAACATTAGGCTATAAACTACAGCACGGTTGCATGGAGTATACACAAGGAGGCTGTAAAGGCGGACGAGTCGGCGTGATGGCGTTTAGTAGTCTCAATTAGCCACTTGTTAGCAACCGCCTTTTTTAAGACACAAAGGTTCACAAGTGGGGTATTTATTGATGTATTTTATGTCGTAGAATAAAACGTAAAAAATCTCTTCAGCTTGTGTTTACCACAGACCTTATTTCAGGCATCTAACTAAAAACCCATTCCAAAAAAACACATTGAGTTTGAGACAAGAGAACCGGAGTCCTAAAATGCTAACTCATTTCCTGGTTTCAGGACTCATTCCTGTAGCACTCTATTGCAAAAACAGTGTTCCCATGTGCCCAAAGACTAGATATAGTATGATGAGACTTTGATGAAACTCACTTTTCAGCCAAATGGTCACATTTGTGCTTTGGCCCAAAGAACACTTCCACCAAAGGAAATTAAACATTTTAGTTGCGAACACAAATGGGTTAAACTTTACATGCAGACATGTAAAACACCAAGATCACATTAAATGATTGTGTAGTTTGCACCGACCTGTGACGAACCAGCTGTGATAAGCCAGTCCATATATAAACTGTTGGAACAAGGACCTGTGGAGACAGCAGATGGGGCTTAGTGATAACATGCAACAATGCATTTTGCAGTGAATATGGTGCTGTGTACTAGGAGTAGCCATCAGATCTCTTTCTTTGGGTACAGTATGTGTGTATTACAGTTGTGTTTTTTCTTTTTATTCAAGCTCGACGACTCTCACCATGCAGCTGCTGATGTCCACCAAGCCACGTTTACAAAATCTGCAATTGTGGGCTGCAGATACAGACGAAAAGAGAAACATTGAAGAACATGCATGTCATATCAACTGGATTACATGCACATTTCAACCAAACATCCATTACTCTCTATACTATATGCCATTAATTCAACGCATTATCATTTAAATGTATTACTTCTCGTGCTCTCCGGTGTGGAAGTTTCCGTTTCTTACCACAAACACTCCTCTGGGTGCAGCTCCAGCTTCACTGTTGGGCATCCGTTCACACACAGACTGGTAGTCAAATGACTGTTTGCGGTTGTAGAAGGAATTATTGTAGAGTGCGTGCATCAAGTAGGGATCAACATCACTGAAGAACATGCCCACCTGCAGGGAGAGACACTGGTTAAGCTCAAAGTAACGATTTACAAGAAAAACATGGTAATTTGTGAAAATGAATTTATTAACTCTACCTTGTTCCAGTCCTCCTTCTGATTAGACATGATTAGGAACGCACCATCATCTATTAAATAACACAGGAGATCCTGCACAAAGAGGAAAAGAGGGTGTTAAATAGAAGCAGAGAATGTACAGTGCTATGACACAGTGGCTGAATACAGGAAGCTCATTAGAAACTAGTAGACATACTCACCTCACTGTTGGCTTCGCAGTCCATTTCACAACCTCTGTTTGGTCCACACTGTCACAGAGGAAAAATAAAGTCAACAGCTGAACATCTTAGAAATACTGCTTAAGACTTAAGCTCGTAAATTAGGGCTGTCAATCGCTTAAAATATTAAATCGCGATTAATCGCATGACTGTCCATATTTAATCGCGATTTATCACAAATTAATCCCACATTTTTTTCTGTTCAAAATGTACCTTAAAGGGAGATTTGTCAAGTATTTAATACTCTTATCAACATGGGAGTGGACAAATATGCTTACTTTAAGCAAATGTATGTGTATATTTATTATTGGATATCAATTAACAACACAAAACAATGACAGATATTGTCCAGAAACCCTCACAGGTACTGCATTTAGCATAAAAAAATATACTCAAATCATAACATGGCAAACTGCAGCCCAACAGGCAACAACAGCTGTCAGTGTGTCAGTGTGCTGACTTGACTATGACTTGCCCCAAACTGCATGTGATTATCATAAAGTGGGCATGTCTGTAAAGGGGAGACTCGTGGGTACCCATAGAACCCATTTACATTCACAGATCTGGAGGTCAGAGGTCAAGGGAGCCCTTTGAAAATGGCCATGACAGTTTTTCTTCGCCAAAATTTAGTGCAAGTTTGGAGCATCATTTGACCTGGTTGGTAACAATGGATTCATTAGGTTTTTCTAGTTTCATATGAAATGCCAATATCCTCACTCTAGCTTTAAAACGCAAGCTGCGTTAATAATGCATTCAAGAAATTAGTGGCGTTAAAATAAATTTGCGTTAATGGGTTATAGCGCGTTAACTTTGACAGCCCTATTGTAAATGTAATGCATCTTATTACCGTATTTGAGCCCTGATGGTTGTCTGTATGGTTGCTGGCAAGAATCTTAAACTTATCCGTCCAGGCTTCAAGGTCTAGTTTCACTCCGACCACTGAGAGAAAGAGAAGTTAGGAAAAGATGCAGAAAATAAAAAGTCAGACACAAATAAAAGGTCCAACAAATAGATGCAGAGCACGGACATGTCCAGACAGAGTGACAACAAACACAAACACAGACGTGTAATTATCTTCGCCTTCGCTCTGAAACATTTTCTTTAACATCTATCATTAAGGATCTTGTCTCGTCTCTCAGAGCTGAACCCACCTGCAGGTTTGATGGTCTTCCCTCCTACCGTGATCTCCACCGCCGTGCTGACCAGGATCCCTATGGTGTCGTTCTCTGGGTTCAGCAGCTCGTCCGGGGCTTCAAGAGGGAAACATAATAGAGAAACAAGACGGGAGTGGAGGGGGGTTAGAAACAAAGAGCCACAACACATTATGTGTGAGATATATAACCCAAGACCAAGAGAGCATCATTCACCTGTTCGATAAGGCGCTCGGAAGATGTAGCCCTTGTTGTCGAGACTGCGGCGGTAATAGCTGGCGTTAAACGGCTCAGGGTCTTCCTCCCAGGTTTCTGCAGCCCTGAGATTTAAGAGCACCAACACTGGAGCTGTAAATCTCTGATGTACAAGCCTCCTGCTATACTGAAACATCTTAAGTCTTCACAACTTACTATCTTAAAAGAGAATAAAGTGAGAAACACAACAGACATACAGCCTTGGTGAGGAGTGGACTTACTTGTTGGGAAACACTCTCGTTACACCTCCGTCTGATGCAGCGAACACGGCCAGAAAGCCATACCTAAACGTCAAAAGAGACAGAAATTGAATCAAAATCGTATTCAGAGTCAAATCTAAAAAACGCAGTTCCCTAATCATACTCACGTATTTAAGTCTTTATTCTTCCACACTTTCTCCACCAGCTGCCTGATGATGCCAGTGTCCAGAATCAGGTTATGAAGGAGCAAGTTGTCACCTAAACACGATGAGGTAGAGAGACAAACAGAGACAGAATATCACCTATGTCCACATCAGATGTAGATTTCTCTTCTCTGAACACATTGTAAACGCATTACATTTTTCCCCCAAATTTGACAGACCAATTTCCAGCCAAGTAAATCTACAATCCCCCCCTTACTCCCCTGTCTCTGTGCTAGCTTAGTGTTGGTACAGATGTTGGGAAAATTTAATTACATCCATTTTTTCTATAGATTTGGCTACACAGACAATAACTAGTAGGATAAATTCACGGTTGGTTTTGGTCTTTTCTATGGATTTATTCTTTTGTGGGATTTGTTGAAATAAACAACTAGAATAACCGCCTCGTGGTTATACGCCTCCGCCAACCAGTCAAGTTGCAGTTTACATCCATGTCTGTCCAACATGTCATCACTTCATCAATTTAACCTATTAGACATTTGTGTGAAATTGTCATAATTAGCATATGAACGTGTTTTGTGAAGTCACAGCGACCTTGAACTTTGACCTTTGACCACCAAATTCTAATCAGTTCATCCTTGAGTCCAAGTGGACGTTTGTGCCAAATTTGAAGAAATTCCCTTCAGGCGTTCCCGAGATAGCGTTCACGAGAATGGACCGGATGGACGTACGTACGATCAACCCGAAAACACAATGCCTTCGGCCATGGCTGCCGCTGGCACTGAGGCATAAAAATATAAAACATCACCAGCCTTAACCATTAAAGTTACAGTGTGTAGGATTTGGCGGCATCTAGTGACGAAGTTGCAGATTGCAACCAACTGAAACTTCTCCCGTTTGCCAAGCGTGTAGGAGAACTACGGTGGCCGACGTGTTAACGTGAATGGCGGCCGGCTCTTTGCAGAGGATCTGCTCTGTATGTAGATATAAACATCTCATTCTAAGTTAACAAAAACATTCTTATTATCAGGTGATTATACACTAAAGAAAACATACTTATTAATATCATATTCCATTTCTGCCAATAGATCCCCCTAAATGCTACACACTGCTCCTTTAAAGCCGATCTTAAAGTCTAATTTAAAATCAGTGAGAGTGAAAAGAAGTGAAACTCACATTGTTTGGAGTCCGGTGTCACCTTCTCCATGAGAGCAATGAAGTTGAGCAGGAACTCAGTGTTGTTGTTGGATAGTTCCAGATCATTGCAGTACTCCCTGAGGAACAAACAAGGCAACTCAGAGAAAGAAGCTAAATAACTGCATGTGTATGCAATATTTACACTCTGCCTTATTTGTCCTTTATAAAGGGACACACAACAGAAAGCGAGGATGCATAAAGCCATATACTGTACATGTTACTCGATGCTATCATGTGCAGCATGCATGTTTTAAAGCTTAAATTCCAATAAACCGTTGATCAAAAACAAAATATGGACTGGACTGCAGAGCAGAGCGCAGGCATCACAACGGAGGAGTGACTTTTATCAGTGTGTTTCAGAGTTCAGGTGGCAGCTGGAGGCCAGGAGGGTTTGATATCAAAACAACACATGCAAAGAGGATCTATTTTACTCTTAGCATTACGTCGTACAACCAAACCAATAAGACCTAAATGTATTTGTGTAATACAAACAAACAACACCGCAGTAGCAACATGCAAAGGACATTTAATGCTGCTTCAATACTTTATTTTAACTCAGGGAAGAGAACGGGTAAATGCTATATATATATATATATATATATATATATATGATAATGTTATGATGAATTTTATATTTTCCCTCAAATTTGTTACTATAAGTTAAAACACCACTCAAAATGAACAATGAATGAAACACAACCACTTACACACACAGTGCAACTCAACATCACAAAATGACAAAACTTGAGAAAGCAGATAATAAATAAAGAAAATTGCTGATTGTGGAGCCAAAACAACAACAACAACAACAACAACAACAACAACAAAAATAAGTATATAGTGCTTTGAAAGACAAGACCAAACAGTGATGACCATCAACGACACCAAGCATTCACACACACAGGGCTACCTGGGAGCAATGAATACATGTCCTTCAGACTCAAAACTGTTTGGCAGCAGTGATTCAAAATCTGCAACAGAAAGGGGAAGATTATCGGGGAAGAGCGGTGGGCAGGGCAGCGGGGAGTTGTGGATAAACAGCAGCTGTTCTTCAGAGGTGCAGGGACGCAGAAGGGAGTTTACCATAGCAACACTGAGGTATCATGGGAACACTAGCGTTAGCCAAGATGGTGCCAAAAATAGAACCTGACTCAATGAACGACTGCTTTAGTTTCACAAGCACTCACATCTTTTTTTTCTTTTTGTTTATAACAAAGATTTCAGGATTCGTTTTGGTTTCAATCTAACATCTTTTGGAGGTCTGAGAACTGACTTGCGAGACGTGATGAGTCAGGAAGCAAGTTCTCAGACAGATCATCCGTAATGAGTGCTTTTTAGATCAGGCAGGCATCAACATGGCCAACTATTGCAGGGGGAGGTGGGTGAAGGTCCTGATGGAAGTGGTCACCCCTCAGACTGGCAGCGGAGAGGGCTCAGAGAGACACATAATCAGAGGAAATGCATTGCATTGTGAAGGGCATGTCGTAAGGGCAACTTCATTTCATCTAACACAGACAAAACCGAGCAAAAACCATCATTAAAGCCTCAACGGGTGAGTCTGCGGCGAATCCAACCTGTTATTTTCTCATTATGTCCAGAAGACCTGTAACTGTGTACAGCAGAGGAATGAAATTTTTAGAGCTAGAATAGAGTGCCCAGGTAGTTTTCCGCCCACAATGCCGTGCACATCCAGGGTCAGGTTTAACTGAGGAAGTGCTGGGCCGTGCCCCTGGCAGTCTGAGGGGTGAGGAGGGAGGGAGACAAGCCGATGGAGAGACAGGGTGTACAGAGGGACGACACAGGAAGTCAGGCGCTGCGCCGAGCGGCACCCTGACACCTGACAACATGGGAGGACCTGGGTGGGCAGGACGCAGCTCAGCCCTGAGGAGTCAGTCTGCAGGCTGCAACGTCTCCAGCTACAGTATATAGACCAGATACTATGGCAGCTAACAAACATTAAATTATTGCTTTTATTATATGATAAAGTATAGCTACGTAAACATATTATAATCACAACAGATCCCTATTTACTCTACTATAAGTCAATAGCAGTATTTACATGATATGTATGTGCTGATGCAGTATAATAGCTTACGTGTAG
This sequence comes from Sebastiscus tertius, assembly GCA_916701665.1. Classification (NCBI taxonomy): domain Eukaryota; kingdom Metazoa; phylum Chordata; class Actinopteri; order Perciformes; family Sebastidae; genus Sebastiscus; species Sebastiscus tertius. The sequence goes on from CAKAOH010030776.1 coordinate 15,387, forward strand.
CACTACAAAATTAATATTTCAGATTTGTGTGTTTACCTTCCTACATTAGGAAAATGTGGTAATACTTCATTTTACAGGTCTGCAAATTTCATGGTAATTAGGTGATAATTAGAAAGTAATCTACTTGAAATTTCTTTGGAATTACTGCCAAATTACCCCAATATTTACCTCAAAATGTATCAAAATGTCTTTATTATTAACATTATTTAATAATTAAATGCTAAAACAGCATATAATGGTTAAAATAGGGCCCTTCTGACACTTCTGATCAGGCACAAATCTCACCATTGTGTGACTTATTGTCTTCACAAATGTAACCTGGTAGCTAATGTAATGATTCAGGGAGTTTTTTAAGACATTTCAAATAAGTTATTTGATAATAAACAGCAGACATGGAAATAAAGCATATCAATGAACTTTGTATTCTTTTCCTGGAAATTTATTAAAAAAATTACTAGCTATTGGGAAATATAATTATTAAATAATGTTTATAATAAAGTAATTTTTGAGGTAAATATTGGGATAATTTGGCAGTAATTCCAAAGAAATTAAAAATAGGTTACTTGCTAATTATCACCTAATTACCATGACATTTGCAGACCCTGTAAAATGAAGTGTTACCGAAAATGTTACAGCAAACAATTAAAAATCTTTTACTGAAAGCTCAATATGCTCAGAATTGATGAGCTATTGCACTAATAAGAGGGAGGTTTTATTAAGTCTAATTAAAGATCTGTCAACACCTGAGCTCTAGTGTGAGAATTAGTTAAGACATTTATTAACTAATGACACTGTAAGAAAAAGACAGAAAGAGAGAGAGAGAGAGAGAGAGACAAGAAGGTGAAAGAGAAATGGAGAAAGAAGATGAGGAAGAGAGAGAAATACGGTCAAAGAAAATAAAAAAATGTAAGAAAGAGACAAAGAGAGAGAGAGAGAACAAGAGAGAGAGAGAGAGAGACAGAGAGAGAGAGAGAAAGGAGGCAGACATAACCCATTTGGAGCGATCCACAGAAGGAAAAGGATTAGGAGGGGGGACAAAAGACAAGTTTTAACAGAGAACATGAATATCTGTCTTCCTTGGGTGCAGTAGGTGTTTTTTTTTCGCAGCGGATACGTGGGGAGGAGGGTGAGGTTGGGGACCGGAGGAGCCATCGTGAGAGATGTGGGATCTGAGCTGCAGCAAGAGGGTGAAGAGGAGAAGGAGGGATAAAAGGAGGAAGAGGAGGAGAAAGAGGAAAAAGGGAGGAAGTCCTGAAGGCAAGACGGGCAGGAACAGAGGCAAGCAGGCTGGGACAGGTGAGGGTAGAAGGAGGAGGAGGAGGAGGAGGAGGAGGGGGCAGCAGGAAGAGGTTAAGGACGAGAGGTGTGGGAAGGAGGCAGCGGTAGGGAGTAGGAAGTAAAGGAAGGGAACGTGGACCAATATGGAGTATACTTGCCCTTGGTGTATGGCACTGTGTGGATCCATCAGAGAAGGAGAGAGCAAGAAAAGAAACAGGGGGTCGGGTGGGAAGGGGGGATCACAGACAATATTTTATTCAATTACTGTTTGAATAAAAATATTGTTTTCTTGAAAGAAAGAAACCAATTTAAGTCAAACAAGACAAGAGAGAAAAAGAAATGAAGAGCAAACATCTTATTTGCAAGAGCAAACGAGGAAACGGAAAACCAACGGAAGAAAGGAAAAGAAAAAAAAGAGGGAAATCCAGGAAAGACAAAACCAGTAATTGTGAGAGATAACAAAAAAAAAGAAAAATCAAATGAAACAGGAAAAGAGGGGAGTAACTGGACAAAGAAAGAATGAGAGAGACAACAAGTGTCCCCATTCAGACCCACAAAAACCCAAACTCCCACATTAGACGAGCCCTTATCCCGGGCCGTGTGGGAGTTTATACACTGAATGATTCCAAAGCTGAGAAACATCTCACACAATCTAACAAAAATAAAATAAAAAATAAAATCACACACATAACAGAAGGAAAAATTCCCCAAAATCATAAAACTCATCATAAGGAGTGAAAAGCATGCGTGTTTTCACAGTTTCTTCAGAACATCAAATACTTTAAACACAGATGCTTCAGAATCATTACTTGGTGGAGAAGAGGCGAGAGCATTTGGCAAAAAAAATAATAGCACGAGAGTCACCATTATTTTCACCTGAGTAACACAGTAAAACCACAGCTTTCACCTTTCTGTCAGTTCAGTTATTTTTTTCTTCAGCCAGTGTGAAGAAAAAACATCACCATTTTACAGCACAGCATGAAGACAGGAGGGAACAGGGGGCAGTAGAGGAGTCGGGGGACTCAGGTAAGATCCTGCCTATCAGAGAGACTAGAGAGGGGGCGGAGGTGGGGGGGGGGGAGTAGGGGGCCACGCTGCTCGGACACTCCCTATGATGATGTTGAAGACCCAGGACAAAGGACTGAGTAAGAGCATAAGGTCATATTCGGGAGAGAGCGAGGAGGAGGAAGGAGTTGAGAAAGAGAGAGAAAGCGAGGGAGAGAGAGAGAGCAAAGGATGCTGGGTATTCCTGGGTACTTACACTGCACCTGAAGGATCTGGTCACTCAGGTTGGCCTTGATGTGGTTCTCACTATATGTGGGCAGTACCAACCCTAGACTGAGATTAATGAGGCAGACGCAGAAAATCAGGTTATGAATGCACATATAAACTCTATAACACACGAACACACTCACACAGCCAGCCGGGCACGCTCACTTACAACCGGTTTAAAAGGTCCCATGAAATGGTATCATTACCTCTTTAATGTGATGTGTGAGGGATCAATCTTAAAGGTACCCTGTGGAGTTTTTGACCACTTGTAGCACAATGGAGGAATGTGTATTATTATCCCTGTTTAGTTTGTATATGCACACACTCACACAAGGATGCACACGTGCAAATGTGTTGATGTGAAACACATTCCTGTCCTCCACTGATTGTCAGGTGATAAAATAACTAGATAAAATATTTAATTATGTCACGATTCTAACTAATTTGAACCCCGAAATAACTTACAAAAGGCCCCCAAAGCACTTAAAAAATATGCAACTCAACTGAATACTACTTATTGTGTACTTCTACTTCAGAGGAAAACTATACTATACTCGCAAAATATAATAAATTAAATACGATGCCTTATTATTCATTATTACACAGCTTCGTTGAATACTCGATTCTGATTGGTCAATCCCGGTGTTCTACGGTCTGTTATTTCTTTATAGTAGACCGTTGCTATGTATAACAGGCTGTTGCTATGGCCCCAGTTCTGATGTTTAGACTCTGGAGGATCATTTTTGTGTCAAAATTATTGATTTCTTAAAGTAAGTAGCCGTGAAGATGCAGGTTTCCAGGAAGTCCAAGTCTCCAATTCAGAGGATCAAATACAAAAAAAATCAGAATACACAGCTGGCACGTCCTCGATGCCACCCGAAGGCCGGTGCCTGTTCCAATGTAAAGCAACTGCGTTTGAAGCGAGTACACTAGTGATTGCTTGATATTTGCAGCTCATCGCTGATTGTGTTTCTGTTTAAGTCAAATGAAACTTCAAGGGGGTTCAAACAAAAGAAAAAATATCAGTTTCACTTTGTAAAATGCCATCCCCACACAGCATCATCGTTTGACCTACATATTCTTTATGTTACTAAGTATTTACTCTTCTACCAAAGCCAGAAATGAAAGAGAGGAAAAAACATGTCCCATCTCTTAATCTGTGGTGCCATACAAAGCTAAAATATAACCCAGTAAGAGGATTAATTGGAACAGATAGAAAATCAGGCTGTGACAGTATCAGGTTCAGACTGAGCCACAGCTGCAGTCGACTATCTGAAATATAAAGCTCATTTAGATTTAAAGAAACATCCGACTTCACCAGTTTTATGAGCAAAGAAAGTCCCTAAACTGTAAAGTGTAGGAAGCATGACAGAGTGGAGCTTTGAATGTCTGCTTAGAGTGGATTTAACTGTTGCAGGCCATAACAGTAACACACGCGGGTTGTTAAATACACTCCCTTTGAGTTGAAATAAATAGAACGGTGCAGAGAAAGCCTGATATGGAGTCGGCCAGGACTAGGCACGCTGCCAGCAGATGTAATAAAAAACACACATCAGGCATTTGTAGGACTATTGAATATCATAAACTGTAATTTGCAAAGTGTTGCCTGGAGGAAATGTCATTACGATGCAACTTCAAATGTTCAACCAAGTTTTGTGATGAATAAACTCCGCAATTAATCGTTGCTTAGAGTAATGTTGAAGGTTTTTACGAGAAAGGGAAAGAACTGTTCTTTAATTTGGGTGTTTCAAATGAATGATTTAATGCAAATACAGAAAGCAAATGCTGAAGTTGACCTTTATTCAGTGATATGCTGAGTCTATGTGCAGCTGCAGTTAACAAACACTGCACTGTAAATCTGAGACTCAAACTGGACGAATAAAAAGTATCAAAGTTGGATTTCTCTCCCAGTTTAATTTCAAACTTACCTGTAATCTGTGCCGTTCACAGGCGTCCACGTGTACGTCCGCATGGCCTCGTCGATGTACCTCTGTTGACAACCACAGAGAGAAATAAGTAACGCCGCCGCATCCTCAGCACATCTCTCTTCCCGTAATTGGCGGGAAACAACAGATCCTAAACATACTGAGTCATTCAGGTTCATTACAACACCATTCAGGAAGGTGCTACTTTGGATCATGATTGAGTCTCATATATTGATGACTTGCCTCATCAACTGACTTAATGAGCGTCTTGATTTTCCTTTGCCCTGGTTTGCCATCAATCATCTGTCGACGGATCTGGAAAGAGAGAGAGAGGGAGAGATGCTGCAGCGTGAGAAGGTGTACAGGTACATCACAGGGGGAAAACAACGGACGAATAAAAAATGAAATGTATATTATTAAACACATGATGATGTTTCAGAGAGGTTGTGTTTTTACCTCCTCCTTGTTGCTGTCCTCCAGCTCTGCATCCAGAAAGTCCAGAGTGACAGGCTCCCTGAAGTTAATGATCTGAACAAGAGAGAGAGAAAGCAGGGGAAGACGGAGGAGGGGAGTTAACGCCAGTCAGCAGGAAAAAAACAAAAACGTACAAATTTGGCTTCAGAAGCACGTCATCTCATTAGATAGCTGGACGTACTTTGGGTCGCAGGTTGGGATGCAGCAGAACGTAGCCATTCGGGTCGATGGCGAAGGTGTAGCCATTGGCTCCGAGCTGCACATAAAAAGAGAGAGAGAATGGAGCTGTGATTCAATATTCATCAAAATGAAAGTGACATGAGAGCGTAACTGAGTGTACAACACGCTCACTCTGTACGTAGGTGTCTTCCTTTTGATTTCGTTGATTGCGATATCGACTCCCATGACTCCGAGGATGAGCTGGTTCTGTAGGAAGAACATATCAGGTAATCATTATGGCATCAGAGAATCACAGAGAGCTGGTAGCTGTGCCGTGAGAGTACTGAGAACATCTCCATGCCATCTTTGACTTATCTCTTTGTGTGCTGTCTGATTAGTCCATATTTTAAATCTATCTTAAACAAAAACATTTCAGTCAATCTTAAGTCAGGCGGCAGCATCAAGCCGGTGTAATAAACTCAGAATAAATACTTTGGTCATGGATACTGAAAACTGGATGTGCTCTCTGGATGATAACAGATACTACAGGCGGGTGGCTGTGATGTCTGATGTCACCTCAGGGGGGAGGTGTTGCCTAGAAGAGCAGCAGCTGGGTGGACGCCATTACAAATGACTGATGGTGGTCAACAACAGCAAAGAGACGCAAAATAAAACCCGAAGCCCGCCTGCTACACCAACTCCTGTTTCTGTTTGACTAAGCTTGTGTAGCCTTAATGACGTGAGTGACGATAAAAAACATTGTTCTTACATAATGATGAAGGTAAAGGCTCATTAATATGAAGGATGAGCAGGGGTATGAGTCATAATGTGTGCTGTGTAAGTGAACAAAAGTCCAGCTATTTTAAGCTCCATGTCTTGTGTTGCATGTGTTGTTTTTACCTGAGAGCTCACAGTATCAATAGTGAGGTTGAAGACCGGCATCGTCCCTGTGATGACAAGACCCAAACCCTGGCAACACATAGTAGAAGTCCATTTAAAAAGGTTACGTTGTGTTTTCAAAGAGCTTTATATAATAAAATCCAAACAAATAAACACAATATATGCAAATAAATCAACTGAAATTCTAACTCAGTAAAATAACTGAAAAAACTATAAAGTGAAATTGAATAGATTAAAAGGTTGTGACACCAGAACTACCTGTAGGATAAGAATAATAAAGTGTGAAAACATAATCTTATACTATCCTTATAAGACAGCGTAACAGAAGCCGTGCTTATATTTGGACCAATTTAAAGGTCTTATTTGTAACATTTTTATGTCGACGAATATTTAAAAAAATAATACATCCACAGAAAGATGCCAAATAAAAGTATGGTTTTCCTAAAAAAAGACATTATGATTGCGAATTTATCATTTAAAAATTGTTTGCGGGTCAAAAATGAATGTTTTGTTTATCTCTTTGGAAGATAAATGCAATAGAACAAGGGAGGGAGAAAGCGTCATCTAGTGGCTGAAGGTTATCATTGTTATCAGTAGCACCTTTAAGAGGTCATCACTTAAATATCTTTAACAATTGCTTATGACTCACTATACGGCTGTGAAAGGTGACGAGCAAATTTGTTTTAACACCACTAATTTCTTTATCGCATTAACGCAATCGATCTTTCGGAGGTTGTAGCGGGCTCAGTTTTAAAACTAGAGTGAAGATTCTGGCATCATATAAAACTAGATAAACCTAATGAATCCATTGGTACCAACCATGTCATGTTAGCTTGTCACGAAAAGGTTAAATAACACTCCATATTACGCTAAATTTGGTGATGAAAAACGGTCATGTCCATTTTCAAAGGGGTCCCTTGACCTCTGACCTCAAGATATGTGAATGAAAATGGGTTCTGTGGGTACCCACGAGTCTCCCCTTTACAGACATGCCCACTTTATGATAATCACATGCAGTTTGGGGCAAGTCATAGTCAAGTCAGCACACTGACACACTGACAGCTGTTGTTGCCTGTTGGTCTTGAGTTTGCCATTTGCCATTTGATTTGATATTTTTTATGCTAAATGCAGTACCTGTGAGGGTTTCTGGATAATATTTGTTATTGTTTTGTGTTGTTAATTGATATCCAATAATAGATATATACATACTTTTGCATAAAGCAAGCATATTTTCCCACTCCAATGTTGATAAGAGTATTAAATAATAATTAATTAATCATGATTAATCATGGACAATCATGCGATTAAATATTTTAATCGAGTGACAGCCCTGTGATTTACACATCGAAAGAAGCAGATTTAACAACTCAATGAATACACATAGAATTAGAAATACAGTAATTAGAAAATCTTACAATGGTTACTTTAAGGGGTAATGAAATGAAATGTGTTGTCTCTCACCAGAGCATCCTGGTAGACGTTTGTCCACTGCACCTGCTTTGCTTTATTCTTAGCCAGCGCCATGGGCCGACCCAGGACATCCAGGTACTCCTGCAAACAGCAAAAACACACACATGCTAGTGTGACCAAACACAATAAACACATACAATCAAACAAATGTTTATAGCGGTCGTCATGTAGAGGCGTTAAAAGCAAAGAGCTGGAAGAGCCAACGTTCATCTGTCATAAAACTACGAGACCCTGACCGGCCTCCTCTCTGTCACCACATAAACCAGTGGGCCACCAGCAGCAGCATCCCGGTCCTGCGGAGCCATAAAGCCTCCAGTCCTGAGCCACTCAAGGCCGTTTCTCATCATTATGAAGGAGCTATTAAAAACACATTAAGGGTGTCAGTGGCACGACGTGCAAACAGGCCTTTCTCCCAGAGGCTCTACTGTCATCGCTGGCTCTATGAGAATGTCCCACAGCTATTGTGAATAGAGGTGAGGGGTTAAGTCTACTGGTAATACATCATATTCACCATATTCTGCTGTTCTCAGGAGCCAACGCGCACACCAGCTGAGATGTCTTTTTTTGTAAACAACCTATTGATTCTTGACATTTTAGAGATGGTGTGTAATTGGTAAAATTATTGAGTGATTGACCTCGTAACATGTGCAACCGCACAGTTGGGACAATCTCACTGAGAGCCTTCAGCGTCTTGTTATTATAAAAACCAGAGACATTATTCTCTAACTATACTGACTGTATGCGTATGCCAACATTTACAAAAACACAAAATTCCTCCTATCCTATTCAGCAGTCGCTGAATAGGATAGTTATAGTTGAATAGGAGAGTTGTAATGCTAAATGTCTACCTTTATGTATCAACACAATATATTGAAACTGTAATAACAGGATCAGTGGAAATGCAGCAGCTCTCTCGGGGTCAAACGCTAATTTTAAAAACATTAGCCTTTTTCACATGATGACAAATTTCCACCCATTTTGCAGCGCAAAGGGAAACATTAACGCAGATTTCTGACCCGTGTATCTACCCTCAACACACAAAAAGGGGCTCCCCGTATAAGTGCACAGCTATTTCAGTACTATGCTTTTGACCGTTTGTTTTTCCATCTCCTGAACAGTGAGGTGCTGACAGGCGTAACCTATTCTATTATTAGCTCAATAAAAGTCCAGTTTAACGCGCCACAGGGAGATATTCCATCAGGACAATGACAGCCAGACCTTTTCACGGGATATGGGGGGAATTTTCCGCCTGGCTGGAACAATCTAGGAAACATAAAAAGTCAGCAACTGGAGATATGTGGTTCAAAGGAACCGGAGCCATATATACTCCAGCAGCATCTCTGCACGTTGATTAAACGCTATTGTCTCCCTGAGTACCGTGACAACCATGAACGCAGAGAGGGAACTCATCGGTATGTTCAATCTAAAGACAAACATCCTAGCTAAAGATCCTATATAAAGAAGGTAAGAATGGATGACATTAGTCACTATGAGTGTGTTCCAATCCGTGTACTTCTGTACTTAAACTTACTACTTTGAGTGCATAAGTGCGTTCACTTAGAAGTACGGAAGTACGGCAAAATGCAGTGCACTCAAAGTACCCGGATGTTGTACTCAAAACGGTTAGATCGTTGAGTGTGAAACGTTGGACACGTTCCACACTCAACTGTCGCCATCTTGGCTACGTAGCGGAAGGGGCGGAGCCACGACCACTATTCAAACATACGTAGATAACAGAATAAAACAATACAATACGTAAACATACCGGTGCATTTTCAGGTAATGAGCCGCGGTCAAATGTTGCGATCGTCATTTCCAGTCAGTGCGCCGCAGAGTATTCGATTTGAAACGATCCTACCCTGTTGAAATTCACGCACTACTCAAGTGAGTACAGAGTGCACAAAGTGCACTATATTGAAGTGTACTTCTGGAAATACGTGGATTGGAACACACTCTATGAACTTCAGTCTCAGATAACTACGCAGAAACACAAAATACAGCAACATTTATTTTAGGGGTGTAAGAAAATACCGAAAAAATGTAATCCTGCGATATTATGTTTGTTTATGTTGTGATACTGTATCGATTCTTGAAAACACTGTATCAATTCTTAATTAATAGTTTAAATGCAAAGATTAACTCAAAGAAAAAGTTGCCACTATCACGCACATAGACTCAACATATCACTGAATAAAGGCAACTTACGCTCAAGTCAATACTTATTTAATTTGCCCTCTCAAAGTTATGCTATGATACTGGACTGTGATAAATGCAGATGCAGATCCCACTGTTCAGATTGCATAAAAAAAGTAAACTATTATGCATATGGTTGTGTGTTCTTTATGTTATGTCAGTTTTCCTAAAATTAGATTAAAAAAATCGCAACATATCACCTTACTTACAGTATTGCAATATATCGCAATATATTGAATCGTAAGCTCTGTATCATGATACGTATCGTATGGCCAGATTCTTGCCGATACACAGCCCTAATTGATTTCCAAAACTATTCCTACATAATCGCATGACTCAGGACGGTAAGAATAATAATATTCTTGCCATCTATGGTCCATCTGTTACTTCCGTTAGTCGAGTGAGACTATGTGATGAGTGTGTGATGTTGAAGGGCAGAGTGCGATTAAATAATGTGTCTTCTGGGCCTATACAGAGAGCTGTAGTCACCCACCTTCAGAAAACCTATTAGAGTAAGTGGCAGTTCTCAGAATATAAATATGCTGGAGTTAATGGAACAGCTGACAGTATATTCTGGGGCCGGATCGCTCACTGGGGCCGAGGGGGGGGGGAAATAGGGGGGAGGAGGGGTGTGCGGTAGCTCGCCACCTCCCAGCAACTGAGTCAATTTCTACAGCTGGAATGAGGTTATCCCAAGGGCCTCTAGAAGCTCGTAGAGCCTCAAGCAAGAGTGGGGTGTCAGGGCCCTGGGTGTGTGAGGAACCCGAGGTGTGTTTGTGAAAGAGAAAGCGATAGAAAGAGAGAAAGAGATTTGAAAGTCTTTACTTCAGAGCGTCCAGAAACGTTCTCATAGAAAGACCACAACCCTATTTGTTATCACTCCATCTCCAGCTCTGTCACTTTTTTTCTGTAGTCATCTCGCTGCGTCGTCTTCTGTCCCATTGCCTTATCTACAATCTGTATAATTATCATCAAAGCAACCGTGAAGGAAGAATGGACCAGCTTCCTGCTTTAAAATTGCATTTTTTCCTACGGATTCATAAAGGTGCAATCAGGGGCTTGTACACACTCCATATACTTTACCTGGGTATTGATTCTGATGGCTCCAATCGATGGGATTTCAAAGTAGTAACCTGCAGATGAAGAGCACAGGATCAATACGTTATTCCAATAGAAAGCTCTGCACCCAGCCTGCATCATATTCTGTCTACATTTTCACGAGTTAAACAGTTATAGTGTGTACAAAAAGCTTTCCATTTGCAGATCGGAGTCTAATCTCTTCTGTGTTATTAGGTACACATAACGCCATCATCCGCAGCTGATGGTGTTGGGCCGAGCAGGTGCGGTGGAGCTCGTGGCCGCTGACCTCCCTACACTCGTGGTTGTGCTGTAGGATGTAAATGTGGAGGCTCATTGGGAATGCTGAGCCTCAGGCACCGCTGCCGCTGATTAGGAATGGAGGAGAGTGACCGACTGGGTCAATAACCACGCCGCTCCCCAAGTTATTAAAGCCATGAGTGTTTATACAAAGAGCGGCGAAATGGAGACAGCATCCCCAGAATGTTAAAAGGCTGAGATGACTCTCATTATTTTGATACATTATGCGCCGAGCCGCAGCGGTTTGTGTCGAGATTTGCCTTCTCTGTCTCATTCATTTGCACATTTGAGTGTGCTGACATTACGCACATACATACACAACCTACATGGCTCACGTACACACACAGACAGGGCAGAGCTATTTGTTATAGTTCTGTTCGGAGCAGCGGTTTGTCCCAGTGTGTTTGGCAGCGTGCCAGAGAGGTGGCATCTGTGGGTGTAGGGCAAAGCTCGGCGAGAGGTGAAGAGAAGAAAATATAGACAGACTGTAATGTAGATCTCCTCTGTGCTGTGCAAGTTAAAAAAAGGACGTCTGCGGTGTGAGGGGCAATTATGAATTTAATCAATAAGCTATTTTCTTTCTGAAAACTCATTACATAATGCCTCTGTACTATTAGAAGTCAGTCTTCCTCTAACGTCATCCTCAGATTTATGAAGTAATTTGGGTCTGTTTTGAGACAAATACAACAAAAGAGTTTGACTAATGTATAAAACATATCACATCCAGTTATTTATACATATATTTCATGTCTTTTTTGACTAAATGGTGCTTTCTACATAAAGTAATTGTATGTAGGTGTTATAGTTGGGGCTGCACAATTAATCAAATATTAATCGCAACCACAATTTTGGCTTCCCACTATTAAATGAACACGATCAACTGCGATATTGACGTTTAAAATGCTCCGCTCAGAGAAAACTCTGCTGCATATCAAATCAAGCGCTTCCTAAACTAACAGTCAGCAACCAGGAGGTGATTGAGATGTTTTGGCTTCACTTTTGGGGAGCTGTCGTGGAGACCGGTGTTCACGTCCCATGTGAGACGTAGCAATTTCTTGCGGTTTCGTTTTGTTTTTAAGTAATTTCAAGCCAAACCACAATGTTTATTTTCCTAAAACTAACCAAGCAGTTTTGTTGACTAAACCTAACTAAGTAGTTTTGTTGCGTTTTCATTTTGTTTTGTTTCCATTTACAATGTTAATAGTGTTTAAAACTGTATTTTACTGTATATTATTACTGTATAAAACATATTTTGGTTATGCAGTTTAGTTGTATGAGAACATAATTTTGTGGGAGACAGGGTCGGAATATGGTCTCTCTCGTATGTGTTACCTAGGGCTGTCCTGGACCAACTAACACTCATACGACTTTGGCGACTAATCGATTAGTTGATTTAATCGACGGATCTGTAAAACAGAATTTCTTCACAAAGATTCACACAAAAGCACCACTTTAAATCTGGTGTTCACCAGAGATGTGCTCATAAGTGCTTCCTTAACTAACAGCCAGCTACCAGGGGTCGATCCAGATGTTTTGGCTTCACTTTTGGGGAGCTGTCGTGCCGCTGTGTGAGCACCTTGCAGCGGCAAGCAGTCAAAGCAGTGCTCTGTTTATTTACATATGAAAGTGCAATAAATATATTTTGTCCCTACAATCAATGAATACTCGTTATAAATAATCGTGATCTCATTATTAATGATTATCATTTTGGACATAATCGTGCAGCCCTAGTTGTAGTTTATAAAGTCTATGCTGCGTCAAGTATGAGTATGCATTTTCCTCCTACGCAGACCAGCATGCACTACTTTCTATTCAGTATTCTTATCAAGATTGTTGTTGTGACACCATACACACTGGTGTAAGTTCACCCAATAAACTTCGAACTATTCTTCTATTATGGATGGCCATCTTGAATTTATGAGATATTTTGTTCCTATTTTTGGATTATAAACAGATACTTTTGTGGAAGTATTAGGATCACCAATGCAGTATATATTGTATTTGCTGCTTTTATCCTCCATTTCACCTATTTTCTTTTAAGAGAACTCTCTTTCTGTTTTGTATTTTGTTACACCGTGCGAGAGCGTGGAGAAATGGATTCATTGTCCTCAGAGTCACAGAGAGGTTACTTTCTTCTTAAGATGGGATTGAAGCTCAAGTGAGACAACAGCTAGCATCTCCGAGTGGCCTAGTTGTGTGTGTGTGTTACTGCTGTTTGTCAAATGTGTGTGTGTGTCACGGGTGAAGGGTTAGGGCCTGTGAAAGTGTAAAGGAGCTGGCTCTGCTGGAGTGAGATACCAAAAGAGTAATAAGTACTGAAGATATAAGAGGACAGCCCCATTGAGGGTGGTGTGTCACCACTATTGTCTTATGTTGGCATAGACTTTAGTACCATGGTAATCACTACAGTCGCAAACAGCAGAGAGCATGTTGGCACAGAGGCGTAATCCTGGACTTTCCCCAGCCTGACAGGGAGATGGGACGGTAATCATCCTGCTACCAGACTCCTCCTGCTAATTAATAACAACTTCTGGGGAGATACTTCTGAAGCACTCGGCTCCACTGGCAATAAGCTAATCAGCCGTTAGCCGAGGCTTCATACGGACAGCTAAAGGCCTCATAAAGGAGCAGCAGTTTCAGATAAACGGCAACACTAAGAAACAATATTAAATCAAGCCACAAAAGAGAGGAAGAGAAGTGGGCTATGGATTAAAAAAAAAAATAACAGTGCTCTAAACTGAGCACAGCAACAGCAGCCGGAGTTAGGTTGGGATTAAATGTGGTGAGTCAAGATGAGATTCATGCAGACAAAGTAGCTAACAGGAAGAGCGGCTGAATCATATGGGCTGTCAGGCGGCCTGTCAGAGGCAGAACTGCCTGTTTTGCTGGGTTATTTTAGGGACTCTGGATGCTTTAAATAAATAAAATATTGATTTGAACATCATGCGCAGTAAGATAAATCTCATAGTGATGATGGGTTTGTAATGGGGCAAGCAGGTTTTAATATTTAATTTTATTCTATGAATATTTACCCCAAAACAAAAAAGCTAGAGTGAAGATACTGGTATCATGTGAAACTAAAAAACCTAATGAATCCATCGGTACCAACCATGTCATACTAGCTCGTCGCGAAGGACGTTAAATAACGCTCCAAATTTCCGCTAGATTTTGGCGAGAGAAAACTTTCATGGCCATTTTCAAAGGGGTCCCTTGACCTCTGACCTCTAGATATGTGAATGAAAATGGGTTCTATGGGTACCCACGAGTCTCCCCTTTACAGACATGCCCACTTTATGATAATCACATGCAGTTTGGGGCAAGTCATAGTCAAGTCAGCACACTGACACACTGACAGCTGTTGTTGCCTGTTGGGCTGCAGTTTGTCATGTTATGATTTGAGTATATTTTTTAATGCTAAATGCAGTACCTGTGAGGGTTTCTGGATGATATCTGTCATTGTTTTGTGTTGTTAGTTGATTTCCAATATTAAATATATACATACATTAAAACAAGCACATTGCCCACTCCCATGTTGATAAGAGTATTAAATACTTGACAAATCTCCCTTTAAGGTACATTTTGAACAAATAAAAAAAAAAGTGTGATTAATTGTGATTAACTATGGAAAATCATGCGATTAAATATTTTAATGGATTGACAGTGTGGCCTCACAGCAAGAAGGTTGTGGGGTCAGACTGATCCAACCCCCCATAATAAAACTGCTGTATGTGTGAAGATGGTCTGTCTAGTATATGTTAGCTATGGCTGTCCTCAACCAAAATTAATCTTAGTCGACTAACACTCGTGATTTTGTCGACTTATTGATTAGTTGATTTAATCGTGCTCATATGTTTCTCAGAAATAAGTCATTCAGAAATCTCAGTTGACTAAGATCATAACGACCAATTAGTCGACTAATCGACTAAGAGGGGGTGGCCCTAGTGTTAGCTATTTGACAGGAGCACCTTTTACCCAGATCATGCCGGGATAGGATCAGTACCCCAATGACAGGGAACGGGAGTACAGAAAAATGATGGAATGAGTTATTTATTTGCATCACTATCAAAACAGTTGTAACTTTGTGATGGCACAAGTTCTGAGACTTTCTTTTTTAATCTACACTCTTGAGCAGACCACACCTGTGTTGTTGTGTTCTCAAGAACAAATGCAACACTTTCATTTATAGCTCTTTTGTTAAGATTGACTGGGTTTTACATTTCCCACTCGAGAACGAATTGACTTGAGACGATGTTATTCACCACAATGCTCCTTTAACGCTGCATTCCTCAGGAGTATCCAATGGATTATGATGGAAAAAATGTGCGTATCTGTAAAATCACTATGGGGAGGCGATGTGGACACGAGGAGGCAGGGATCAAACCACCAACCCTGCAGCAACCCACGCTTCTCTTTTATATTTTGAATACAAACATATGCTTTGACAAAAACACCTCATCCACATACCTTTATTGGCACAAGCTATCCACTGCAAAGGGGTGACATCATAATTATGCTGTCCAACAGAGAAGGTGAACACACGCACCTGGATGGAGGAAAAAGACGAATGGAGAAAAAAAGAAAATGAACCATCAATGCCAGAATAAAACCAGGCGAAGATAGCAGAGACAGCTAATAGAGCAACACAATGTCACACAAACCTCCTTCTGGATGGCAATAAGGCCACTGTCATGTGACAACGACAATGCACAAATCTTGAGTATGATTAGATTAGCCTCCCAGTCAACTCTCACAAGTGTCTCCAACACAAGACTGCAGTGAGAGAGTTGTCAAACTGCAGATTATTCCTGTACGACAGCAGCCGTCAGGAGGGGATCGGATAGTAATGGATATAAGAATAAATATTGGTGGGGCTGTGGAGTGGGGGAAAAGGAGAGGGGTGGGAGTGGAAGCGAGGCTGGAACAAAGACACAAACTGAGTATCTATTGGCTGCAATTTCATAGGCTCTGATGATAAAGTGGCTAATTAGTCAGCAGGTCAGAGCTGTTAACACCAGCAGCAAAACAACAAAAGAGACGGAAGAGGAGAGAAAGAAAGAGAAACAGACAGAGAGAGATGGAGGGAGAGAGAGAGAGGAAGAAAGGCCAAAGAGATGAATCACAAGAGGGAAAAATCCAAAATTGAAAAATGCATGTGAAGAAAGCTTTGGAGAGGAAGTTATGTGCACAGATTGGAGTGCTTGGCATGTCCGACAGGCTAACTAACACAACTGCCGGTGCAATAATGAGACCATGTCAGCAGAATACGGTGGGAGACGGGGGAGGAGGGAAAAAGGAGCCCTTGCTAAGACAGTTCCTGGTCATGCATGATCTCACGGGATGGCAGAGCGATGTAGCTGAATAGATAACAGCCTTCTGGGGACAGACTCACCGTTTTGTTGGGCCAGTTGTACTTCTCAAAGATTTCCTGCGCACGATCCTCCCCGCCATCTGTAAACATCATTATCATCTTATTGCAGTTGGCCCTCGGGGCGCTGCTCTCCTGTGGCACAAGAAGAGAGACGAGGGAAGAGAGAAGAGCAAAGAAAGAGGCGGGGAGACAGGTTAGGTACATACACAAGAATGAGAGGGGAAGGTCATCATGCTAACACATCATTTAAAACAGTGTGGTACTGTGGTAAATAGATGTCAAATAAGCAGAGGGGAAGATAACACATTCAAAATATTACATAGATAATATTTAGCTATATATAAACATGAAATAAATAGTTTATAACACACTATAATGCAGTTGTACGCAGATATCAAGTGTTTATCAATGTATTTGTCACCCATAAGTGTATTAACAGATAAGGAATGACCATATAGTTAAACACATACTTCTTCATAAGACAAGTTTTAAGTGTTGACAAATAGTGTACATTATTAAACACTTAAAAATGTCCTTATAGCTGCTTATAACTACATTTTAGTGTTATAGACCGTTTATTAAGTGTTTGTATACTGGTTATTAATGCTAAATGGTGGAAGGGAGGGTTAAAGTAAAGCGTTACTGGTATTTTGCATTAAGACTCCGTAGGGTAAAACTGATTAAGTAGGAACCTTCCTGTATTGTATATGGGAATGTACATTAATCAAACCATTACTGATCAGTCAGCAATCTCTTTGACTCCTGATTTAAACTCACTACATGTATGTGGCAGATTGCAAATACCAAATCAATCAAACAGTGTATTTTTTAATTATTGGCAGATATGATTATAAGTCCCAGGATTATTTTAAAAACATTAGAACTAGAATTAAAGATTGGATGGATGCAATGGTAGAGATCTTAGTAGATCCACTCCATAAATCTCACCTCAGTAGATTAAAAGGTAGTTTAGAAGATGGATCTCTGCATATCATTAAAAAAAAGCAACAATTTATGTCTATTTAGATTTAATTTATTGCTAAGAATCTCCTGTGTATAGGATTGTTCTCCTTTTTATTTCATTTCATTGTGGACTGGGTCTTGTGCTACTTATTTTTATTATCTGTTCTTTCTTTTCTCTACTTACAATACTATGTATTTTGATAATGTCTGCTCCTGATGATGTAAAGCTCTACTTGTTGCCATGTGCCAAACCCTTTCTTTAAAATGATCAAATACTTCAAATAAAGGTATTCTCCCTTATGTTTCCCTTTATGTTGTGCACGTACGTATATGGTTGTATTTTTTATTTATTACTGATGGCTAACCTGGTAAATCTCCAGTGTAACATTACTCAGTGTAACAACCACTCTAACATTAATTCACATCTTTAGTGTTTAAGAGTATTCTACTAATGCATCGTATGAGCAGATAGAAAGAACCCCTTCTTTATATATTTTTGTTTAGCCCTGGAAATATGTTTCCCTCCATACTGATGTAAAATTATTATTCATCGTCCACATCATAGTTTTCACATACTACATTTAGTTGCAATAAACCAATCTAAACTTTGGTTACAGATTTCTTACCCGGGTTCCTCCCCCATATGATCATAATTTTAGGATTTCATTTGAAGTATACAATATTACTCTAGCGTTAAATTAGATTTCAGCAGTATATGCTCGTAGCCACGCACCACTTTTTAGCATTCAGCTTTGATACAAACTCCCCCCGCCTGCCTGCCTGCACAGCAGCTGCCATTGATATGCAGGCCAGTGGCATGTCAATCTGACAAGATTCTAATAAAGATAAATAATATTGCTACAATTACATATTTTTATTGTGCTTCTGCCACCAATCACGGGAGTGGGTCTGCCACAGACAGCGATTAAACGGGCCTTTTTATTTCTCATTCTGCTGGCAAGGGAAGGAGAGGAGGGTGTGGGGGGGGGGCAGCTGGCACTTGGCTCTATGCCTTCAAGCCCACCAGAGGAATATAAAGTGTCTGTGGCTGATCTCCTCTGGGCTGCGCTCATCAATCATCCCATCAGAGCCCATTAGGGTGGCAGCCTCTTAAAATACACAGCAGCATACGGAGCTGAGGCAGCACCTGTGTCGAGAGCACGTGGACGCCTGCTGCTGACAGACCTGGCTGCTGCAAACGCTAGCGTCACTCCGTCGCAACGGCGGCTATTATCAGACCTACCTTCGACAACGACAGAACTCTGGAAATGTCTTACACAAACCTGGACGGCTCACTGTCTGCACTGTTTTATCACCGTTAATCTGGTTTTATTAACTGGATCTGACAGGACGTATAATAACATGCTGGAGCTTTAGCACATAGTTCCAGCGTGTTATTGGAGGCACACGATTCCTCCGCCACAGACAAACATCCACCCTTGCCTTGCCCTTCCCTGAAAAAGGCTTGTTGGCGCTTACATTGAGAAGCTGTTCAAAGGCAAATGTGAAGCCAGACTTGTAATCTGTGGTTCCTTTGGCTTGCATATGCCCGATGGCCTCCTTGAAGATCTTCTTGTTCCGAACATTGGCTTGGACCAAAGTCCTGAAGCATGGAACGACAGCTTCGGCCTTCTCATCGAACTAGAAGGGGGGAAATGCAAACACGACCGTGAGCAAAATGTGCATTGAAATTTGTGTCCAACTGTTGTAAGACCGTGTATCTCTGTGTGTTTGTGTGCGTAGTTCATGGCGGCAGGATGCAGACGTGGGTGTGCGCAGATGTAAGCTGCCCTGCTACTCTCTGGCTGGCAGTAAACACTGGTAATTACAACTTTCCACACAAAGAACAGGTGCACCTGCAACGCCAGTGCAAACCACTGAACAGAAACCCAGCCAAGGTAATATCATCTGTCTCATCTCATCCACCGAATTAGCCTAAAACGCTGCGTGTGTGTGTGTGTGTGTGTGCAGGTTTGTATATTTTCCTGCTTGTGTGTATAGTGTCTATGCGTGATTACAATATTAGCAGCAATGTCTGTAATAGCAGGGTTTCAAATGCTGTTTCCTCTTGAAGGTCAACCTCAAAATCTACTGACATTTTCAGGACAGATTGATGTAAAACATTACGTGCGAGAAAAGCTGACATTTCTCACAGGTTGGTGTTGTGTCATATTTAAATTGTCAGACACCGAAATCAAACACAGAAAAGTATTTAGAGCCACATATTCGATATTCATCACTGTGTCACTTCTTTATATCACATTATGTTAGGAAATACAGTAGCTGTGAAACAAGATTAAGAAAAAACAAGCTGGGTTTTACATCTACTATCTATAATGAATTCAAAAAAGTCCTAAGAAATAAAGTCTGTATTATTATAACTAATTAAATCACCATTATAGAAGTGAGGCCACAGTTTGTCATAAAGAAAAGTGCTGAAGCATGTAGATAGCAGCGACGGCAGTTTGATGATTATTTTCAGTTAATTTTTGGTCATTAATGTCTTTTGTGTTTGCAAATAATTCACAGCAAGCTTTTGTAAGCCCTCACTTTCTTTATAGGGGTGAAATCAGATGCGTTCCCACCCAGATTACCATGCTCATTTCTTGCTCTTAGAGCTGGGATTTAGAGGCATACAGTGGCTAAGAGCAATGGATTATGAAGGATTACCGAAGGAAGTCTCCAAACAGAGCCACCACACCAAGCATGTGGACGTGTTTGTGTGTGTGTGTGTGTGTGTCCGTCCTGCAATATAGGATGACGTTAATGTTTCCCTAAACATCAGTCCTAATAGAAAACTTGGTAATCAGCAGAGAGAGAGAGAGAGAGAGAGAGAGACGGGCACAATCCCACTCGGACAACGGTGGTGCAGGAGAAGTAAATACGCTATAATGAGGGAAGTGCAGTGTTTCCACTGAGAGCAAACAACTGGGAGCAGTGTGAGCGTTCACTGGCTCCCTGCTTCATTACCACCTGCTTAATGAATACAACACATATTTGTGTTATTGGTGCTTTCAGGAGTGATTTGTATCATTCATTTTCAAATCATGCTTGCAAGCTTGTACTCACCTTGGCCACGTTCACATAGTCGTCATCTGACAGAGTGTCCAGCATCTTCACTACGGAGGTTTTCATCAGCTTCAGAGTGAGTCCGCTAACACTTCCACTCCTGCAGAAAAGTCGCACTCTTAGATCAGTTATGAAAAGATAAGTCCTAATCCTGCTTATGTCCATTTTCCTAACTTGTGAGGGACAGGTTTAACCGTTTTCTCACAAGATCTTTCACATTTAGGCATGCATTCAAAATCTACATGTTTTAGATGGTGACACAATGGCAAGTGGACTTCAATCAAGGTGAGAAAATGAGCAGCGTTCGCCTCCCTCTAACTTTTCCTCAGACCAACAGGTGGCACTAGCGCCCTTTGAAGCAGACATCCACTCCCGCCAGGGGGAAAATGTGGAAAGGGGAGACAGACTAAGGAGTAAAAAGACACTCACACGTCCACAATGATGATCATGTCCTTTGGAGACGATGCACCTTGGATATACCTGTACAAAAGACACAAAGAACGGACTTTAATTTGTTCCCATAATCTTTGAGAGTTGCATTAAAGAAAGGAGCCAAAGTCACAATGAGCCGAGCCATGATAATATGGAGCGACCATGGCTGAGCCCACTTAAGCCACGGAATACTGAAAAGGCTTATGTGCTTAGAAGAGTTAATAAGTTGTGTTATATACTTCAGTGTTGGCTCCAGCTACTGTCGGCTGACTTCAACAGAGATACTCCTCTTTACTGAACAACAATGCCTAGTCTAAATAATTACCGCATAAGCCAGAGTAATTGCTAGTTTGTGGTCTAAGTATTTAATAACATATTCACTAAAAGTGGCCTGCATGGAGCTGTCCAACTTCCTAAGCACACAAGCTATCTCTGTAAAGCCGAATACGGAGTCGAAAAGGTACAAAATTTAACATATTGTGTCTAAACAGAGGAATCATATAACCCAATTATTAATATGTTTATAAAGGCTAAGATTCTTTGTGTTTAAACAGGTCCAGATATTACTATTTATCTTATATCCTGCTTGAATTAGCTTGTTTCTTCTTTCTTTTTTCAAGAATGTGACATTATTTATCAGCTAAAGGCCACAATAAGCTGGAGACCTGTTGATTATAATTATTAAAGTTGATTTAATAATTAAAGTTGTTGCTTAACCCTTTAAAAGGAAATTTTCTTTAAAAAAAAACTGCCAATAGATCAACATACTGCATAAGCCAAAGTAATTGCTAGTTCATGGTCACTTTAAGGTGTTGAAACTCCTACTGTAAGCACACAAGACATCTCTGTAAAGCCCAATACCGAGTCTAAAAGGTGCAAAACTCAACATCTTTGGTCCAAACAGAGGATTCATATAACCCAGTTATTTCTATGTTTATAAGGGCTAAGGTTTTTTTGTGTTTAAACACAGTTTTTGAAATGCAGATATTACCATTTACCTTATATCCTGCTTAAATTAGCTTGTTTATTCTGTCTCTTCCAAGAATGTGACATTATAAGTTAAAGGCCACAATAAGCTGTGCTGGAGACGTGTTGATGTTGTTGGAATCTCCTCATTTCAGGCGACGCTTAATTAAAGTCGTTGCTTAACCTTTTAAAAGTCAAGTTTTCTTAAAAAAAAAAAAAATCAATATATCAACCTACTGCATAAGCCAAAGTAATTGCTAGTTTATGCTCTAAGTACATAATAACACATTCACTAAAAGTGTCCTGCACGGAGCTGTCCAACCTCCTACTGTAAGCACACAAGCCATCTCTGTAAAGCCCAATACCGAGTCTAAAAGGTGCAAAACCAGAGGATTTGTATAACCCAATTCTTACTATGCTGATGAGGGCTAAGGTTTTTCGTGTTATGCGTTAAAACAGGTTTTTAAAATTCTGATATTAGGTGATACAGTTGACGCTTAATCAAAGTCGTTGCTTAACCCTTTAAAAGTCTTAAAGCCAATACGTTGACACACTATTTTCAATACCATCAAATAGGTCTTCCCAAATCAAATGATCACTTTGTCGTAGTGAAGTAACTACCCTACACTGCCTTACTTGATTATTTAATATACTGACAATTATTTCAAGAAACACAAGTATCTACTTTTGAAATTATTTAAAGACAAAAAACATTTTAGGACTTCAAATGAGCAT
Source organism: Sebastiscus tertius (assembly GCA_916701665.1). NCBI lineage: Eukaryota > Metazoa > Chordata > Actinopteri > Perciformes > Sebastidae > Sebastiscus > Sebastiscus tertius. The sequence continues at coordinate 37,968 of CAKAOH010030776.1, forward strand.
AAATTACTTCTAAAGAATTTATTTTTTGAAGTAACGCTATGATGACTCATACAGTCTAATGTGCTTTATATAGTCACTTGAAATTTGTATAAAGTCTTGAAGGAGCAGCCTGAGTGGTGTTGACCTGTGCTGAGCTAAGTGCTGTCAGTAAAATAAGATAGCTTGACGGTTCTGCTCCTTTGATGACTCATCAGTTGGGCGTCAAACACATTATGTACTTTGTCGGTCCCTTTGTTGGGGATAGGGGGGGGGCTCAATGTGACAATTATGCTTCTGCTGCAAAGCAACTCTTAAAATAAGGCAGTTCTGGGTGTGTGTCGGCCACGGCACGGTGTCGGGCCACAACTGAACTAGCACGGCCAGACAACTTGTGTCCTGGAAGAGGCGAGCACGTAACATCTGTCCACGGTTGATAGAGGATGACATACAGAGAGAAATCAAAAAATCCCTCATTCTGTTCCAATGGCAATTAAATTCACATTTACCCCTGATACAAAGAGAGCGGAGATTGATGGACATTGTAGGCTTTTCTATAGCACACTGCGGAGGGGGAGGGGGGATTTCAAATGTGAGGACTAGTTTGACATTCTGAGGAGTGAGCAGGCAAGCAGTTAGCAGCCGTCTTAGGCAGAGGCAGAGTAATCATCAGGGGTCTCTTTCTGCTGATTATCAGCCGTTCCGCTGAGTGTGGAGAGAAGCCAGCTGCCTGTGGGCCAGAGAGGCTCTTTTCTTATGCTCGGCCAAGCTGATACGGAGGTAGAGCAACAGAGCCCCGGTAGGCTTCGCACACTGCTCTCACAAGTCTCGCCGCTCCCACTCACTGGCAGCAGCCACTCCAACCTGCAGCATGACCCCTGACCCTGCGTTGAAGTGACGTCCCCGAGCACGCCGCCTGGGCTGCTCAAATCCGTTTTTCAGACACAACCTGGGCCACAGAAAAGCTGCCTGAAACCCCCAGATGGAACAGAGACTCGGCATCAGCACTGCCACGCAAGAGGTCGATTAACTGAGCATGCCCAGAGTGAACATGGGTAAAATGTGTGTGTGTGTGTGTGTGTGTGAGAGAGAGAGTTGGGGGGGAGGGAGAATCCAATTATTTTCAATAATAAAGAATGCCACATCAAAGGTAGAACTTCCGCAGCTCTCCACAACTGTGTGGCGTATGAAATCAGGTCTGGAACCATGAGGCATATTGGCATGCATGACTTTTATCAATTTAATTACTGAAATCTTAATTTGAGGGAGTGAGAGGGAGTGGAGTGGGGAGTGGGGGGAGCTGAGACTCCACACAGTGGCTGCTTCTTTTTTTTTCGAGCGGATGGGGTTTGTGAAAGCGATCATCGATGCAGGACGGAAACTTGGTCAAAATGTGGCCCACGTCTCCGCTCCCCTCGGGCTCGGGGGACGGAGACACTCCTTCTGGAGATTGAAGGAGGGTCATTTGGTGACGGCTGATGCCTGCAGACCAACTGCAGGATTTCATTAACTTCTCTGGTCAGTCTATTTCTCACCGAGGAGAATAGTCCTTTAATGGGACTTCTGCGTTATTTTGAAGGGGCTAAATGTTAATTATAAGGCAATGCAGACCTCTATTACTGGTAGTCATTATGGGTCATCTTCCACACCCCCGATGTAAAATCTCACAATGAAGAACTGTGTGAGCGTTGGCCCTAAAATCTGCAGAGAAAATATCACTTTCAAGAAGATCATTTCTCTCTAACTGTGAAAGAGGCAGCATTGATCAGCAGTAATGGGGTTTAGGAGGAATGTGTGAGCAGTGATGGAGTAGAGGGGAGTACCACATGAGCCAGGATAGCGTCACTCAACACTGAAGCTATATAGTGCTGCCATGGCTGATTTTCCACACAGATTGTCTTGGCGTATCAGCACCGCTCTCTTTCTCTCCCTTTCCATTGCCTGAAGCACAATTGAATTTTCTCTGTGCCTCTGAGCAGAGGACATCAGGATCAGAGAGAGCGGGGCGGAGTGAAGGATTTTCGGTCTCCGGGCTTATATGCGGTTCTACGGTTCCGATAGATACAAATCATGAATTGAGGCCGGTATCAGTGTATAATCCTCCACATTTTTGACTCATGCATCCAGATGTGTTGTTTCTGCATGGATTCCAGTCAGTAATTACCTCTCAGCTTCTGCCCACTGATGCCATTCTTTCCCTGTCATTACCCAGTCTCCGGCGTGCCAAGGCCAGGTGACAAGCAGATGGGCCTGGCTGGTGCTGAACTGAGCCCTGTCGCCCATTCTGTTCCACCACGACACAACCATCAGCCATCAGCCGGCAGACACAACATATCAACCCATGGCCTCTCTGTCCGCTCGCTCAAAGTTATGGTCGGTGTCTAACCACGGGTGCTCAATCATACTAATTAGTAAGAAGACTCTATTTCAGACATTACTATTGTATTTATCGTTTTTAAACTGTGAAAAGCTCAATACACAAGATATATTAATGTGACAGCTTCTGAGTCCAACTGTACGTGATTTAATTTAACCTTTTTATTCAAGTGAAACCTAAAATAAAAGTAGAGCAGAGTGCACATACAAACAAATATCTGGTAACTTAGTCCTTATAAGTATATTAACCATAATACATACAGTAAAACAGCTTCTAAGAACCCCAAAAAGTGACCATGTTTCTGAATATTATAGAGATAATGTGTTATATAATCATATTATGTTCAACTGAGGCTGTTTGTTTTGCTGTAAAACATACATTTAAGTGACCTTAAATCTTGTATAGCTGATCCGGTCTTTTGTTAAGACACTGTGGAATTAATTATTAAAGTGAGTTATCAAAAAAATTACAAATATTTACTTCTCAAATGTGAGGATTTACTTATTCAATCTTGTGAAGGGCTCATTGCATGGGTGGAATATGGTCTAAAAAAAGTGCAAAAACAAAAAATGCCTTGGATTATTTTTGAGGGAGACTTGCATTTTGTACTTTTTTGAGACCATATTCCACCCGTGCAGTGAGCCCTTTACAAGATTGAATAAGCACATCTGAAGGATCCAAAGAGCACCTGTATGTGATGTTATCACCACAAAGACCCTGCAGCGCTTCTACTCCATTGTATTCGTGAAGATTTACTGTTTTTGTCTTTTTTGAAAAGATGTAATTGAATCTTTTTTTTTGGTTTGGACTGTTGGTCACACAAAAATAATCAATGTGTTGTCATCACTTTGAGCTCTGAGAGCTTGTGATGAGGATTTCTGCTATTTTTTTGATATCTTATAGACGAACTCAGAGCTCAACAACAAGGACTGCCCACTGTGCAGTAACGATCTGTCGCTTGTGAGAAAATGGCGGCGGGTAAAGACAAAGCTCATGAGCTGTAGCGCGAGCGAACATTTCAATTCTCCTGGAAACAGGAGTTTAGTTGGGTGTCGGTAGAGGATGTGGGTGAAACTCCAAATTAATTTACTTTAAGAAAGATTAAACATAATAATTAACTTTAGTCTAGGGGCAAGTCAAAATTGACTTCAGGCAAGTATATTTCTGAAAAAAAAAAAAATATTAACGTTGAACCCTGGACTAACTGATTAATCAAAAACAGAATTCACAGATGAATTGACGAAGGAAATAATCGCTGAGCGAAGTATAAATGTTTGCAATATATCACCCACTGTAACAGAAGGCATTTCAGCTAATAGCAGATATCACGTAACAGCCTAAGGTTAAGTGGCCAATGTTTTTTTTTTTTATCTTACGATATATTATTAAGCCAATATATTGAAAAACGGGTCGGGCTACAGCGGCAGCAGTGACTTTACGCCCATAAAAAAACAGCAGAAAGCCATTACCTACATCATGTATGTCATGATATAAACCGTCACAATATGTACAATCAAGATAAGTCGTGTGTGCGGCCGACATGTGGTCTGTACACTGAGGTGGAACGAGGTATTGCTCTAAATGAGAGGAGATTAAAGTGGCAACATTCACGGCCACCCCGCCCTTACAACACGCCACCACCCGCCATCAATCTAAAAGAAATGCATTACACAAGCAACGGACACAATGACATATTCTGCGTTGTGGTGATTGTATTTTTGCTCCTTTTGCAGCCGTCTGGTAAAAGGAGTCTCATTGGAATTCATGAAATAGTTTTATCATGGCGCAGCGCTGTAAAATCAATACATTAACTGTGCCGGGGGGCTAACTCTCTCAGGAGATTGTGTTTATGCACCCTGACCCATTCCACAAAGCGTTGCGCATTACATTTAAATTGGAGGAATTATCTACTACATACATTTCAGAAACATGCAATAGATACATGTAGCATGATACATGGAGTGGCTCGGGCTCATTTTAATGTGCTACAGTAAGTTAGCAGGAAAAGCTTCCTCTATGCTTATGTGTGTGTGTGTTCATGTTTCACCATTTTCTTTTTGTTGGAATCATGTTTATTATTATAAAAATAATGAGCGGGATGTACATACTACAGTACCATCTGCATTGTATGTCTTTGTCCACATTTAATGTGTACATTTTCTTCACAGCATGAGCTATGATATGCATCCATCATGTACAGTAGATGTAAGCAGAGTAACTGCAGAATAATGGGAGAACTGTATATAACGCAGAAAGACAGCTAGTGTGTGCATGTAGGTGTGTTCATGTGCATGCTCCCATGTGTGTGCGGATTTGTGTTGTGCTGATGGGCTTATTATTTTATGGACTGCTGCTCTCTTAGTGCTCCTGTGGATGTGGCAGGCGAATAAAGATTGAATTAAGATAAAAAAAAAAAAATATAGGAGGACAGCGCCCAGAGAGCCTGCAGGAGAAAGAGATGTTGTCTGCCGTTTATTTATTCCACTTTCTGTTGATTATTGGAAGTGTTGCTACCAAGATTCACATTTCCATATTTTCGGTTATGCCTAAGAAGAACACACAAAATGTTATGCTCAATTTTTCAACCACTTTCCCATCTGGAAAAAAAAAGTAAAATATATTAAATTAGTCATGCATATTGGAATACATCAGCATCAATTATTAGCAGACGAGTACTAGTCTGTTACTGTGGCTCTTTGAGATGGAATAAAAAGTACCCCGCCGTGTCTCTCACATTTTGGCTCAAACTGAAATGTCAAATATTTTATTGGGACTGTTAAAGCCGTGTGTCACCCTTCAGTCTCACCAGAAACACACTGGTCTTTCTCTTGACTCTGAAGTAGGGTGAAGAGACTGAAAGAAGGGAGATACAGGGAATGGTATTTTAGGGGATTCGAGGATTGAACAGCAGTCATAATATTTACAAAGAGGTTAGATTGACTTCTTGAAGAAATCAATATGTGATATAGCCTACATGCTGTTGTGAACCTGGGAGGTAATGGGATCTTTGCAACGCTTGGCTAACAGGACTCCATGCCTGTCTCTCTGGTTATTTCTCTCCTCGCCCCTCTGCTTTTCCCTCTCCCTCTGCCTCGCTTCACCCTCTGCTTCGCTTCCCTTGATAACGCGAACAGACATTATAATGGACAAATGTTAATAATTAATGTCAGAGCAATTGGAGACAATTAAGTGTGTTGACTGGACCATTAATTTTCCTGGGGCTGCTGGTGGGGGAGCAGACGGGGAGAGAGCCCATCTGTGGAGGCAGGCGGCCCTACGCTCTTTTTCCTCAGAAGTGCACCTGGACAGCTTTGGCCGGGTCAGCCGCGCCGCCATCCATCCGTCCCAGGAAAGCTACAGGTCTATTACGCTACAAACTGGCCGTGAATTCTGGCCCCTACTTTGATTCTCCATAGTAAATCACATCTTTGACTTGGGGACTCTTCCCAGAGGCAGTCAGTGCAGACGTTACTGAAGCATGTTCCCTGCGATTGCATCTGTGTATTCCAGTCGCTATCGTTGCATTTGTGAAGTTCTAGTATCTATCGGGCGTATCAGACGCTGTGATCTGATGTATCTGTGAGTTTGTGAGGGGAGGAGTGCTGATAGGTGTGTGGGAGGATGTGTGAAACAGTGTGTGTTTTTTTCTGTACTTGTACGTTATTTACTTTACATTAGGGCTGTCAATCGATTAAAATATTAAATTGTAATTAATCGCATGATGGTCCATAGTTTATCGCGATTAATTGCAAATTATTAAAAAAAGTTGTATCTGTTCAAAATGTACCTTAAAGGGAGATTTGTCTAGTATTTAATACTCTTATCAACATGGGAGTGGGAAAATATGCTGCTTTATAGAAAAAGAATGTATATATTTATTATTAGAAATCAATTAACAACACAAAACAATAACAAATATTGTCCAGAAACCCTCACAGGTACTGCATTTAGCATAAAAAATATCAAATCATAACATGGCAAACTGCAGCCCAACAGGCAACAACAGCTGTCAGTGTGTCAGTGTGCTGACTTGACTATGACTTGCCCCAAAACTGCATGTGATTATCATAAAGTGTGGAAGCTCGTGGGTTACCATAGAACCCATTTACATTCACACATGAGGTCAGAGGTCAAGGGACCATGACAGTTTTTTCTCGCCAAAATCTAGTGTAAGTTTGGAGTGTTATTTAACATCCTTCGCGACAAGCTAATATCAATGTACCAAGTACCAAAGGACTCAGGTTTTTTAGTTTCATATGATGCCAGTGTCTTCACCCGCCAGACGCAGTTCGCCTCGCTCAGAGGCCATCCTTACCATAATAACACTACTTTAGGGGCAACGGAAGTCAGAAGGCTGGTGGTACCACGGTTTTGACCTCTGCGGCTCACGTTACCCCAGTTTCACAAGCTTGTCGGAAAACTACGGTGGCCTTCAGGTAACTTTAAACGTGAAAGGCTCTCTCTAGAGCCAGTGTTTGGTTTGTCCGTTCTGGGCTACAGTAGAGGACCCGCTCTCTATATAGATATGAAGGGCTCATTCTAAGCTAATGAAAACACAATGATTCTTAGTTTCAGGTGATTATACACTAATGAAAACATAGTAATGAATATTATGTTCCGTTTCCGCTAATAGATCCCCTTAAAATGTTACACACTTAAAGCACAGAAACTCCCCCTGGCGCAACATCCTCAGTGGTGTTAGCTTATGGTGGCTAATGTTAGCAAACCTGTGTAACTGACATTTTGACTCTGGTCTACTTGTGCTACTGTTAAACTAAGTTTTAGCATTTACCATTCTGCTGTGGCTTTGTGTCTTATTCTCAACGTTCATAAGCTATTCAATATGACATGCTTCACACAACTAGTTGACAGTGCGTCACCTAGCAAATGTCACTCAACTGTTGCCATGGGAAACACCCATCCAGATGCTTGAAGCTTAGATGCTGTTTCCATAAACTGTTTTATCCTTTTAAATATTTTGAAAACAATATACACAATAACTGTAGTATAATAATTATAGTTTATATTCCCTTACACAACAAAGTGTTCAAATGTCAGTTTGAGTTTAACACCAAGTGTTGTGCATGAGTTGATTTCATCTTAGCATCCCTACGACTTGAGTAAATGCTCATGTTGTTGTTTGTGTGACGGATGCTGCTATCTATTGCTGTCACATAGGCACACACGACGGGCTTACCTAACCCCTGTGGACTGTTTTTGTAACGTGTGTGATTGGCCGACCTCTCCGCCGAGTGTCAGTCGGAGAGACAGCATGTTAGACTATAATAACACAAGTCTGACCTGACATATCATGACACTCCCTGCCACGGCCCCGCCACTCAGCGCGGCTGGGCGCAAGTTGCTAGGCAACGGGCCACAGCGATGTCGAAGGCTCCGACACGAGGAAGAGCTCGACAGGAGTAACAAACATGGAAGACCAGGGGGGGAGACAAGGTGTTCCTGCAATAATACACCTCTTCCTTCTGTCACACGCGCTGCTGCCGCTCAGCAGCGTTCACTTTCCTTGTGCCTTCCTGTCTCCGGGAGGAGTCCCCCAGTCAAAACATGTGTAAGAGAATTAAACTCGGCTGTACTTTGGTTGTAGCGCTGACAGATCAGAGACAGGATCGTTGTTTTAACTTATCCTGCTACACGGTGCCTCGTGTCTCCGGCATTGTTCACGTTTACAGTGTTGGGTACGGTGACAGTGGAGCACTAGGGAGACTTCTGGTGTTAGCTTGATTAAACTGTCAGGGAAAAAACCTTGTTAGTCTGATGACTGCAGATACATTGAGGTAATAGGCGAGAACTTTTAATTTTTTTTTTTAATAAAAGACAAAAAAAAATGGTGTCATGCAAATAAGAACCTGCTATCACTTCAAAACTGATACTGACAGATTAAATGATTTTGTTATATCTGAATATACCTGCGATTCTCGGTACATGGTTAAAAACTCTACTGATTCTTATTCTCTCTCTTTTATCCACTGGTAAGGAGGGTGTAAATTGTGATTTTAATATATTTGAATGTTTGTTTTGATGGTTCTTTTTGTTAGTGAATATAGTTATATGTTGTTTTTATTTTATGGGTATTTATTTCCCATGTTTTGGTAACCAGTGCTGGTTGATTAGAGTGAGTAATGTAATTTCCATGTTTTTATGGATGAATAAATTGAACCTTGAGCCTTGAGCCTTTATCAACATCAACATTTAATTTACATCTGAAGCTGAATGGATTCATTCTCTTTCACAAGTGGCTACATTTAAAGATGTCAATATTGGGGCATTTTGGATCTTGACTTTCATATAAATAAACTTCATCACAACGCAGAAAGCTTCTTTTGGTTATGTCTTTTGTTTGTTTGTCTGAGCTCGGTGACTTCATCTGACAGCCCGGGCTGACCTCAAACAGCCACTCAGGTTGAGCTGGATCCAGACAGAGATGGAAAACGGGGTCAGGTCTAATCAACATTGCTGTCATGATTATGTCCAGTTCACTCCAACCTGTAACCAGGCAACAGGCAGGGCTGCCACAAAGCCGATGTGACAGTGGCAGGTAGATTGAACGTGGAAGGGTGGACAGGAAGCTTGGGCGGGTGGGTGACGGGGCTGTTTGGCCGAACGCAGCCTAGTTCTGTCCAGCCCGTCACACTCGCCGCCCCGGCACTCTGTGCAGAGATCAGCTGTTGCACAGAGAAGCACAGCCAAAGGTGGGCACTTTAAACAAAAAACATTAGCCTCTATCTTGCTTTGTCCTTGTAGCAAAAGACAATGCACCAACATTACCACTTACGGAGATAAATACGGGTCGGGGAAAACGTTTTGATCTCATTGCACTAAACAATATCCGTTATTTAGCTCCGGGCTAGAAGGAGCACAGAAGGTCTACAGGAGCCAAAGACAAAGCACTATAGAGGAATCATAATGTACAGTAAGGCTGCACTTAACCGTTAAAGCCTTTTTGTGTGTGCATGTGGTTACATTTAGCCGCCCACTAATGTGCAGATATGCCTTAAGCAGCCAGTTTAGGAAAAAATATTACAAAATATTAAAAACTTGTTTTCTATACAGGCATTATCAGAAACATATTTATATTACTGCATTGATGCTAACATTATGTTACCGTTGTAGTGAGTATTTTAGTGTAGTTCAGTGAAGTACATGTAATAATTGAAAATAGTTGTATGTAAGTAGGTAACTCCTTTTCACTCCAGCACTGAGCAAAAAATTAAGAAGATTATGAGGATGAAAAGACCTCAAATCATCTTAAATATAACAAGAAAAAGCAGCACATTCAGTGGCAAAGTCTACCGACACCTGGTTTATAGCACATATATTAAAAAAGTCCAATGTGTTTACACCATGTGTGAGAAATTTGTCACAATTTTAAGACAGCATGACAGTGGTGCTGCTGACAGCACAGGCGTCGCAATGACAAGTTAAATTTCTGCAATTTTCTGCACTTTTACTCTGCTGCTCTGTGTTTGTGTTGGTTCGAGGCTGTCCGCTCTCAGCCAGACAATCTCCTTTACTCTCAACGCTCAGCTGGACTCTCACCTGGTGCCCAAAAACTCACACCTTCCAACACTCGTCTGGAACTGGGATAAAGCAGCAAATTGAGATGTGTATTATTTGAAATATGGCAAATTTATATAAGAATTTAGCACATCTAGAGCTGATTTAGTCATTATGAGTAAAAACTGTTTATAGCGTACTTTATATTTGTTGATGCTACTTTATCGAAGTCAAACTTAAGCTGAATGCTTAAATCCAAAATCAGTGAGTAAAGAACTCTTCCTCTTATATTTTACTAAAAGCTGGCATGAGCTTGTTTTTTTGGATGATGATTATTCAGAAGTAGAGCTGCAACGATTAATCAATTAGTTGTCAACTATTAAATTAATCACCAACTATTTTGATAATCCATTAATCAGCTATTTTTTAAGAAAAAGAAGTAAAAATTCTCTGATTGCAGCTTCTTAAATGTGAATATTTTCTGGTTTCTTTACTCCTCTGTGACAGTAAACTGAATATCTTTGAGTTGTGGACAAAACAAGACATTTGAGGACGTCATCTTTGGCTTTAGGAAACACTGATCCGACATTTTTCACCATTTTCTGACATTTTATAAACCAAATGACTTATTGATTAATCGAGAAAATAATCGCCAGTTGCAGCCCTATTCAGAAGTACAGTACATTAACACCAGTGCCATTCTTTTTATCACCATTATAGCTCCTGAAGAGTCCAAATGTGCCACTTTAGTAAATAAATACCTCTGAAAACTTCAACGTTCAAAAACATTGAAGATGGTGGATGCTTTTTTTTTTTTATTCTTCCTAAAATGGCCAATAGGCATTAATAGTGTAAGAAAAGAAATAAAATCCCTCTGATCCTGGTAAAGACGGAACTTACCAAGGTCTTCTGCGGACGTCGTACAGGTCAATCTTGTTAGGAGCCCTCCATGGAGTGGCTGGAGAGAGCAAGAAAATAAGTTATAAGCCGTACAGTGCACTGTAGGATATTTCATATCAGATTAGATCAAAGTAATCATAATTTCATTCTGTCCATCGAGTTACCAGTACGGCCATCTGATAAGAGATTGCCAATGTTCTGCAGCCGAGGAGCCCTAGGGTCAATTTAGACGTTATCTTGCCGTGAGTTATAAGGCAGACTGTTGACTCAGTACCCTGCAGCCTACCTGGGTAGTATCGAGTCACTCCTGTGGCACTGCCAAACACCTGCCAGCGCAGAGAACTGTCCTCCTTACGGTTTTCAATGAAGACCCTCTCCAGCGCCTGGGTCCAGTTCAACTCGTTCAGGATGACCGGGGCTGCAGGAATACACACATTGATAAACACACATCAGACTCAAATATAGTTAAGGCTCATTGTTTCTCGTTGATCAGTTTACACGGAAGAATAGTTACTCAGTTTTTCACAGACTTTCACCCAGATTTAAATGTCTCCATGCATCCAAACATTTCTGTGATTCCTGATGCAAGAGGACACCATAAACCCCAGCTTTCAGAAAAAAAGCAAGGTCCTCTTGCAATGAGCTCAGAATATGCTTCTGGTTATAAAAGAGAGAAAATGTAAATGAGTTGCTGATTATGTGCCATAGTCCCTCAAAGTAAGTATAAAAAAAAGCAAGAAATGCTTAAACTACAGGCTCTAAAAATATGTTTTTTTATAATCCGATTTAAACCAACAGTTTTGTGATTTCTTTTTGCAACTGTTTTTCAATTTTTCAGAATAAACACAGATAAATGCCCTGATTTTTAACCAAAAAAGTCAAACAAAAAGCCCTAAATGTAGAGTAAACAAAGTGCAAAACACCAGGTTTTCTCTGTCAGTAACCCAAAGGTCAACTCTCCATGCTGAACAACCTTGTCCGTGCCAGCAGCAGCTGAGCTGAGTACATAAGAATGGATGTATGCAGGCAGCTCGGCCGGCGGTGGCCCGGCATCCGTCTAATCTGGGTGATCTCTGACGAGTGCAGGAGGAGGAATCTGAGATGACCTTGGAGGAGGTCATATGTCACTCGCAGCATGTGGAGGCAGACATTTTTGATAGCAAAGAAATACAAACTATTCCTGTAAAAATGTCCATGAATGTGTGTCTGTGTTAAGAGGATTTGCGGATGCGTGATAATGAAAAAGAAAGCGCTTGTGAATGCGCGGCTTAACGCATCAAGGTGTGCGTTTTGAGTTGAAACGTGAGGTCACAGATATATCTAACAGGTCAGTGGTAGTGAAATTGATTTATGGTTGTGGAGAGAAGTATTCATCATGTAGTCAACAGGAAGTGGAATAACACGCTGCTGGTGGAGGTGGAATGACTCTATGACCACATCAACGTGGGCCTCGTTTCCTCTTTACCTCAGACTCTTATATTGTATTTACACTGTCACTTTTATGATCCAGATTATGCTTTTTCTATGTCTAACAAAATGCATCCACACACACACAAGCACACACATACACACAAACCAAACATGCTTTCAGTGTGTGTTTAATAGCTAAGCAGAAGTCAGAAGATGGGGAGTGCAATCAGAGGTTTAATAGCCACCTGATTAAAGAGGAAACAAGACGAGGCACTGAGCTGAGGAGAACTTCACTCGCTTCTCTGATTTAATTACTCAGCCAACCAAAACTAGACGAGCCTCCGAAGCGACAAGTCCGGCTTTCCTCAACCGCTGGTTTGAATTTCAGACAAATAAACGATCATTATCCTGTTTCCCCTGTGCTTTTCAATTACAGCTCAGTGTTTGACAAGCTGTCAGTTTTAGAGGTATTAAATACGCCACGACCTTCCCCTAATCTACTGCTCACCTCCTTTACTGTAAGCCTCTGAATAATCACAATCACAGAATTGCCTAAAAAAATATTATATTGTTTTTTATATTTCCAGCTGAATGTTCACTCGAACCCGAAATTGTAGCTCAAAATAAAAAGCTAAGTTTCATTACTCTTTAGTATCCTGTAAAACAAATGCACATAAACAATCACACACACACACACACACACACACACACGCACGCACGCTCACTACAGCAGCACTAAGCAGTGTCTGGAGGATAGGAATATATGAAAGCCAAATTGCTGCCATCACCAAGGGGAGCTCCTCAACATGTTTTTCTCAAAATTCATAGACGTAAACACAAAGGAAGAATGGAGGAGGATAGAGGCAGCCCTACAGATGGGGATAAACATAAAAACCCAGAGAGAGGGGGAGGACGATTGATGGAAAGCAACACAGAAATTAACACGAATGAGTGGCTGCTTTCACAGCCCGAAAAGGCAATTTCTCGCTCATGAGGGAAGGAGAGAGAAAGAAAAACACACAAACTAAACTTCACTTTAAACTGCTAAATTGAAAATGGCAGAATCAAAGACTTAGAGGTCAAAGAATTGATTATCTGTGGTGTTTTCACATTACGTAACAAATGTCAGATCACATTTGTCCTTTGCTTTGTAGGTGAAACAACTAGCTGTTGAAAAGTCGTTAATCACAGTTTTATAGTTGGGAGTTGTTACTTTTGATTTATTGGAAAAATCTTCATCAATCTAATGCTTTGTCAGCTTTTTGTGTTTTGCGATTACTTGAGGACAAATTCCTGAAGAATGTGTACTAGTGAGTGACACTTCTGCCACAAACTTAATTGCATTTTTCCAGAATTAGAAAGGGAGCTTTATGTTTGATCTCTCATAACACAGAGTTTACATTTGCCAAGCGTCCAGATGGAGTGAACTAGAGAGAGAACTTAGTGAGACTCTCAGTATCTCTGCAACTTTGACTATGAATTTTCAAAACTTGCCGCAGTCGCTCCCATGACTCCGATTCATTTCCGACTAGTGGCTATTTTTACTGATGTTTGCGCGGAGATTATCAGGGAACCAAACCATGCATTTCAATTTCATCTGGCCAACACTCTGTGGTCAAAGAGCCATCTGATTAATGTGTAAAAAGTCGTATCCTTTAAGCATTAGCTATCACAGCGGGCTGCTGCGGCGGCAGCCTGTGTGCTGTGAAGTCCTGGCTGCTCTTATCTGGAGAGGCACTGGGTCTGTAATGATAGCTGTCCCAGACAGGCCAAGGGCAAACAGACATCCTGCGACCTCTGTTTAAAACTAGCACCATCTCAGCTACCTTGACTAACATCAAGGGATCAACCGAACTCTGGCTATGCAAGGATTATCAGCTGCAATGCTGCCCAGGGCTGCACACACACGCACACGCGCGCGCGCGCACACACACACACACACACACACACACACACACACACACTCCTGACTGTGTGTTCATGATGTGTGTGTCTTTTAAGGCTGTTCTCGATGTGAATCTTGTGTTTACCAGAGATGTGCTCATAAGTTTCTTGGAAATAAGTTATTCAGCATGAAAAAACATAAAAAAACGACTAATCGACTACAGAAGTCTTAGTCGACTGAGACCAAAATGACCGACTAATCGACTAAGAGGGGGCAGCCCTATGTGTCTTTATTCACATCAAAGTGTTAGTCAGTCTTGGTCTTTCAATCAAGGTTTAATAAGACAGACCAAAGTGTGTTTATGATGCCAGCTGAAGCTAAAGGCGGCGGAGGGCATGACGAATAAACAACACAAAAATGTGAAATGCTCGCCTGCGAATATTATATGTCTATATCTTTTCTTTTATTGTGAAAGGTAAGAAGGGAAGGGGTGGATCGGGTCCGCGCTGTCCTGGCTAGAAGGTAAGACGCAAATTGCGAAACTCTCGAGAGATGGTAACGGTTAGGCATTGATCTTGAAAGGTTGAAAGGAGTGATAAAGTTTGCCGTCCTGGTTCGGACTACGGAGCCTCCGTGTTGCTGTTTCATTAATACAGGCGCAATTCAACTCACAGCATGGTTGGTTGACCCCTTAAGCTCAGAAAATCGACCGCGTTACGAAAAAAAGATTATGCCGCTTTTTCGCCACGTAATATTAAACGTTCTGTGTGAAAATATTTGTGACGAAAACAACAGTTTGAAAAAATATATTGACATGCGAATTAATCACACAAAAAAAAACAAATGTCTTCGATGTTTGATGTGAGCCACCTCGACTGTCAGGCTAACTCTGCAAACACACACACACACACACACACAGAAACACACATCTGCTGGTGATCTCTGCAGAAAAACGGGGACATCAGAGATAAGAGAACGGAGCGAACTAATTCTCTTTGATTTATTCATTTAGGATGCGCTGTGACTTCTCTGGACAGTTGATAAAAAGACAAATTTCCCCTGGGGGGGAAATATGCTCACACAGGCAGACAGGGCCTCCGAGCGCTGTGTTGGGCTCATCTTTCACGTGGAACGCGCCGCTCTCTGATATCTTTAAAAGGTAATTCATCAGCGCGCCGCTCCCCTGACATTTAGAGCACCCTTGGCTTTGCCCCTTTATGGAGCAAGACTGCACACCAAGTAGGGAAACAATTATGAGTGGGATTTATGGAGCATCTCTGCGTGAGATCATTTCTCAACCCCCTCCACCACCACCTCCTCCATCCTATGACCCCCACCCCCCCCCAAACCCCTCACACACACATTATTCACACCGATATAGCCGAGATAAAGAGCCATCCACAGCGATCTGCGCCTTATGCCCTGTATTAATCCAACATTATAGAAATAGGTGCATGCGTTTACTGTACACACAGAGGCTGGTAATATATCAGAGCGGAACACCAGTGGTCCCTCATAACACATCCATAACGGTAATGGAGCTGAAGCTATTAGCTAAGTCTGTCGGAAGAGTCATAACCATTATCATCGTCATCGCCATGAAGCGTTTACATATTGTACTTTTTAAATAGAGTGACTAAGTGGTGGTGGTGCAGTTTGACATATACGTAGGTGACATTACTCAAACAGACAGGAGGCAAATACAGCTTGTTGTGAATCACAGTGAATTAATATCCATATTTTACCAAAGCCATATCTTAAAGGGACGCTTATTTTTCATACACTATATGTTTAGGTAATGTATAAAAAATAAGGGGAGTTGAATTTGTTTATAATTCACTGACACTTTACAGCTTCCCACACTTTTTTGGCAGTAAAATTGGGTAAAGAGTGATTTCTGATACCATTTTTTCCTTCCCAAAAATATAAATATATTTATTATTATTAACCTATTATTATTATTTAACAGCTGTTTACTACTGACCATGTATGAATGTGATATGATTACTATCTTTGTTGTTTGGCCTGACTCAGGTTAATCATTTATAAAACATGAACAAATACATACAGAGAATAAAAGCAATAGAACTGTCTTTTAGTATTCAGTTTGTAAAAGAACATAAATAAATGAAGCTATAGGAATAAATAACAATTCTCTTAGCGGTCTCCTCAGTGGACAGCCTGTGTGCTAATTTACTTATTACTTCACTTATTACTTACATACTGGACATATCGCCATTTTACTTGTTGGATTTTCCACTGCGAAATATTGCCAAATGACTGACATTATTTTCCTCGCTCTGACTACCGTTAACACTCCCCACTAGCACCGCACTGTTGTTGTTTGCTATCGTCACCTGACAAACTACCAGCAATCAGTTCTTTTTCGTTGATCTAATACAGTAGTTGCCGGTGGAAGCCATGATACATCCAGGTTCGACAGCACAGTGAAGGCTACTGTTTTGGAGCATCAAAGAAGAATTGATTTCCTGTTGAACAAGTTTCCTGATCCCCAATTTTGGGCAGAATCGGAACGACTCTAACTCAGATTATATTGGAAAACCATTGGTCATTTCAATTAAAGGGTCAGTTCACCCTAACTACAAAAAATATGCAGACTGTTGGATAGTTTTGTTTTAATTTCCAGACATTTTGACATATCTGCCCCTGACGTTTTTTTGCTTCCAGTCCAAAACAATGAAGATGAATATAATTTTCTTTGTGGCGCTCGCAGCGTTGAAGAGTCACTTTTACAAAATACGACAGCAAGATGCATTTCCAGCAACAGTGTCCTAGTTACGCTGCAGAATTTAAAGAGCTGCCTGCGATCATTTCAAATAACACTAAAGCTAAGCGAGAAAACAGTTTGTTGTAATTTGGGTGATAAAACCACACCTTCCTCTTTACAGACCAGCGTCTCTGCATCTGCATGTACCACTTCCATCTGTGTCTCTCTGTATTGTCAACCCAATTCCTTCTCCATCCACCCCCCCCACCCCCTCTCTCCTGTTTCCTCTCTGTCTCTCCTCCTTTTCTCTTCTTTGTGGCCTGGCTGAGTGTTAAAGAGCCCGAACATTAAACCTTTCATCCTGTAGAGGAAAACGGCAGCAACAGGAACTGGCAGCAGCTCACACATCCACAAAGACAAGCTAAAACAAAGTCTAAGCCTTCCCGGAGAAAAATGTGTCTTTTTGTAGAGAAAAATAACGTCCAGAAGATACTGTATAACCTAATTTGTATTCTTTTGCAGTGTGCTTTACAAAAACGGGTCTCCAAGAATTTCTCTGCAACTGAAACAGCAGCGCTTACTAATTATAATTAAAATTCATGTGAAGGATTGAAGCAGATTCACTCAGGAATAGCATTTACTGTGAGTGTATTTGTCAGCGAGGACCTCGGTTTTGCTAAATGGTAATCTCAGACTGTGAAGGAGGGGTGAGAAATGGAAATTTCTCAGAGGAGGGATGATTATTCAATATACAGAATAAGAAAGAAGGGGAGAGATTTCACCACACCTCCAGAGAGCTCCTCCAAAAATTGTTTCTAATTAAAGAAGAGCAGTAAATAACAAACACATGAAATGTAATTTGTGAGCCTGGTGGTGAGTGAAGTAGAGTTGTGCTGTGCTGACTGTTCTAATTAGTGTGCTGGTAAACGATAGTGCCCCTTCGCTGGGCACACACTATAGGGGCGGATGGGTGAGGGGCAGAAAGAGAGAGAAAAGATGGAGTCTGTAAAGTCAAGAATGACAGAAATACAGCCCGCAGTGTTTAGACTGTCTTTCTTCTCTTTTGGTTTAACTTTAAATCCCATTTCCCTTATCCCCCCCCCTCTCTCTTTCTCTCTCTCTCTCTCTCTCTATCGACTTCTTTCCCCCCCCTTTTTTTTTGTTGCACTTTCACTCTTTTTTTTCTTTCACAAATCACTTTTGCTTTTTTTTCCACACATTTAAATCTGGTTTGATGTTGAGACGGGCTGAGTTGATCTCCAGCATGGCGTGAGTTGGTTGACAGGGAGGCTTCCTCCACTGGAAGGAACCTGGGGCGTGTGAAACGAATACAGGCTGCGCGTACTGCGCGTACACAAACACACACACACACTCACAAAGATGACATTTTACATTTAGCTGAAGCAAATCTCAAGATTTACAGCTTACAGTTTGACTTTAAGATGACAAATGTAGCATGTTATTATAGAAATCTATGGCAACAGCACAAAGTAAAATGGGAACATGCGCTAATTGGAGCCACGGCATACGGTATAATTCGACTGAGGAACAAAGCATCACTCTCGTTCTCACTCTCCTTTCCTTTTGTGAACACATCTGAGTCTGTCTATCACAAGACGCCTTTGTCCCTCCACTACCAGGTGAGCTGACTTCTCTCCAGATCCATTTTAAACAAGATGAGAGACAATCAGAGGTAGTTTCACTCAGATGCAAATCTTTCCCTTCTTTACAAATCGCTTACGACACCGCGTTGACTCTCTATCTGCTGCATCTGTTGCACTCAATTTTCCACTGCACATTACATACACCCCATGCAATTTGCTCTTTACAAAGGTGAGTTGGATGATTTTTTGCCAGGAGCTTCCCAGAGGGGATCCAACCACAGACCAGAGAGCGCAGCAGCAAAATGGAGGCTAACATTCAAAGGGCAGGGAGTACAAGCTCGCTGCTGGTTTAGGCACTGATTCTCTCTTGTTAATGAAAGACTCATAAATAATTGAACGTTTTAGTTTTTATTGCATACTAGTCTACATATTACTGCTGAACACTCTCCAAAGCATAACATTTTAGCCTGCAAATGGCAGACGTACAAAGTTAGCAACTAGCTGGAGAACTTATAGTGCAGCATTTAGCATATAAAGAGCCAGATGTTTGGTGGAGAGCGAAAACTACATGGAGACGGAATATTGGGACTTACATCTATTTGAACAACAAAAACACAACTCCAAAAGAATGCTAATATTGTACTTATCTGCTGGATGTTTAAATAAGCAACTTTAAGCAACTTAAAAGGTGATTAAGACTGTATGTAAAGATGGACGACATAACAGCTCCCAAAAGTGAAGCCAAAACATCTGGATCGCCCCCTGGTGGCTGGCTGCAGTATAGGTCATAAATCCCACCCCCTCCATGTTAGCGGATGGGACATGGACCAAATTAAAAAGTCAAAGTACATGTCAAATACATTTTTCCCAAAGATGGTTTCTGTCATTTTAGGTAGTTCTTATCACGTTGATGTACAGTATGTTCAAGTGTTCATTTTTCTGATAAGTTAGGGGGGTGAGATGTCATGATTGACAGCTATGATTGACAGCTGCTCAGAGTGAAGTAGTCATGCTCGGCTCGTGATTGGCTCGGGCGGGTGTTTGGGCGGGACGTCGATAACGCAGCTCCAGCCACCCGATCACTACTGCGCAGACTCTGACTCCAAATGACGTGGGAGGAAGTAGAGACGTGTCTTCCATCTATATATACAGTCTATGGTTCAAAGTCTTGGAGCATCCTTGAGTTCACCAACAAGAAAAAGTTATGGAAGACAATAGCTGCATAAAAGGTAGAAAATCAATCTAAAAAAAGATGGTAAAATGTAAACATGTGAACCCACCAGTGAGGTCCTGAAACTAGGAAAGGAGGAATTGGACAGTCAAATACAGGGAAGGGTGGTAATCATGGTTGTCATGTCTGTGTGTGTGTGTGTGTGTCTGTGGTGGGTTGGGTTAATCGCTCCATGCAAAACATTTAAGCTCTGCTCTTTCATCTGCACACACAGTTGGCCGGTCCTCGCCATTCATTTCTGATAACCAAGTTTCTCACTGTGCCTGACAACAATAGCAAACTGACAACATGACGTTAGGCTGCCGGAAAAAGGCGCCGCATGCAGCGGATTTAAACTTCAAATTCAATGAAAGGGCTTCCCACATTCACTGGTGGCTTTCTTTATTCCCTGCTGGGAACAGTGGCTGCTTATTCTCACACAAACTCTAATGTACACAATGTCACACACCATGTCTACACTATACACACATAATTGCTACCTTCTTTTAAAAACGGCTGATTTACAACCTTCTATATTTTCAATATGTTATAATGGACATGCAAACTGCAGTGGAATGACCCAATCTGGATTAGCATCCTCTATCTACCGTATCAACTCGGTCCAATTACCAGCGAGATTACACTGAATCTACAAAATAGTCGCCAAAGAATAATTTGTATATTCCCTCGCTGTTTTCATCCTTATTTTTCGGTGATTATTTTTAAAGATTATATTCCCTCCTCTGCAATTATTCAGCAAATCCCTGTCTCTTCCTCGCCGTTTCTGAAACATTCGCTGGGAGAATAAAATCTGTTTCTCCATGGGCGACACCACCCACATCAATTTATTCCTCTGTGGCCGTGTTGCGATGTCCATTCTGTAATAAGCAACGATAATTAGAGGAAAACTGTATGAATGTTTGACCTAAGCTAATTAGAAAGTTTGCAGACTTGGCAGCAGGAATCAGCAGTGGGATAATGAATCATAAAATGGTTCATTACTGCGCTCAGGGAACACTCTCAATCTCAATAAACGGACATGGGGCCTAGCAGACAAATCAAACCAGGACGCATGCACCGCCTCATTTAGCTGCTGAAAGGATCACAATAAAAAAAAGAAAATGCTTTTTTTTTTTTTTTTGCTCTAAATGGTTTCTATTATTAAAGTGTCTCTTTCCTCTCCCCCCTTTTTCTTTCTATCTTTCCTTCTATCTGTGCCTCTCTCTCAGTCCATCCCCAAGGACACCCATTTTGCAGTGACTGGCAATTCATGCTGCCAATTTCTGGAAAACAGTCAATTTATTCAGTGCATTAACAGTGTGCACAAATCAAAACAAGCTACTCCAACAACACAGAGCGAGTGAGCGCTAATAAACAACACTCGAGTATTTCACAACAACTGTTGAACATTATGCTGCACTTTGGCCTGTGCCCTGATTCTTCCTACACTTTTCTTTTCTCTGCCTTTCCTCTGGCCTCCCCCTGAGGAGCAAGCGCTGAATCTACCCACTCACACTGCTTCTCTTCTGCTAATCCTAAACCCACAGAAATACTGTAGATCCAGACCTCTCCAGACCCAGAGGACAACAATCCGCCCACATCAGTTTCCTCAGACATCCTCTCCGAGGCACCCTGCAGGCTGCCACAAGTGGGACCGGAGCAGAACACGACATGCAGATAACAATCCCCTTTCGCCATCATGCTTAAGCAAACGAAGCTCCCATGACATGAAGGTGATGTAAATTACTGTAAGATAAGTTAGATACAAGAGTACTCCGCCTTGTTTAACTTAGTTTGCACTCCTACAAGTCAAACACATTGATTGCAGCAGAACTGGTTTTATTCCACATATTCTTCTTCCTTGTCAAAACTTGAAGCCACATTATCCACAACTTGATAGTTTGGTCAGAGATTCAGGTGTGTTATGTTAGTAACGGCTAATGTAGCCTCAAGCAGAGATGAGATATAGAGGTCTTGTGGGCTTTCTAAATTCACAACCACAGATTTTTTACATTTACATTTTTACAGCCACGACTGATAACTTTACCAAACTTAGCGCAGCTCCCTTTAGAGACACAAAAAACGGTATATATGCAGTAGTTCTCCTCATGAACTGTAAACCGACCATAGACTGTTTATATAAGAAGCAGACATAGTCACTGTGACGTCACCCATTGGTTTGTGGACTGCCGTTTTGAAGCCTTGAGTTTGGCATTTTGGCCGACGTCATCTTGTTTTTTTTGCAACCAGAAGTGAGACGAGAGGGTGGAGCTAAGCACAACCAAATGCTGAATAATACATTTTTAGGCGACTAAAATGTTACAATTAACTTTCATGAACTGAAAACACACTGTGAAAGGGTTAAAGTTGTAAGACAAAAACACGGACAACTCCCAGACTGGACAACGCCGTGGTAGCGACCTGTCAATCACAAGGTAGCCACACCCTAAAGCATCCCCTGCTTTATGGTCTACTTGACTCTAAACGGGACCATAATTTACTAAATGAACATCATGCTGTATTGAAGAAGACTTGAAACTAGCGATTGAGACCATAAACTCATGTTTACAATGTTTACTGAGGTAATAAATCAAGTGAGAAGTAGACTCATTTTCTCATAGACTTCTATACAATCAGACTTCTACACAACCAGAGGAGTCGCCCCCTGCTGGCTGTTAGAAAGAATGCAAGTATAAGGCACTTCGGCATTGGCTTCACTTTTCAGAACCGGAGGTTGTCCAGTGAAACAGACTTTGATGTGTAAAATCAGTGGAGATCCCC
This sequence comes from Sebastiscus tertius, assembly GCA_916701665.1. Classification (NCBI taxonomy): domain Eukaryota; kingdom Metazoa; phylum Chordata; class Actinopteri; order Perciformes; family Sebastidae; genus Sebastiscus; species Sebastiscus tertius. The sequence goes on from CAKAOH010030776.1 coordinate 60,354, forward strand.
TTTAACCTTGTCTCCACTGCATTGCAGAGTCGACATCTCAAAATTGTTGATTCTAATATCTACATTTGTGCCTGGGACATTTAGTTTGGTGGCAAAGTGTTATTAAAAATCATTGTACAATTGGGCAGTGACATGCATTTAAACAGTTTATTTATCAGCAATGTCTAAAACGCCGCACTCGTGTGCATAATGGAGTTGGCACAAAATCTCCAGTTGGCAATCTCAGCGCAGCAGACCGCGCAATGGGAGCTAACCAAACAACATCAATAGTAAACATTTTCCACATGTAGAAGTGAAAAAGCTAATTTCATGCACTGAACCGCTCTACTCTTGTAGTCTTCACCAGGCTCAATCAAGAGGCCTTTATTCTCTGACTTATATCTTCAGGCGGGGGGAACCAGAGCTGCCACAAAATGGCTCCGGGAACAATGTGCAGGCCTGATTGCTCTATTGTGAGTTAGCTGCGGCCTTTGACATCTCCTCCTGAACCAAGAGTGTCTAATTCTGACAAGATTTGTCTGGAGACACAGCTGGAGGGCATTGTCACAGACAGGTGCCATACACTGCCTGTTCAACAAAGAGAGCGAAGAGCTAGACAATAACAGAAAGGAAAAAAAAAAAAAAAAATGCCACTGTGAAAATGGCTGTCTGTCTGCACACGCTCCAGTTTTTGAGTCTTTAAAGAGGCAGGCAGACTGTGTCCAAAAGGTTAGAGGTGGATAACAGAGGGAACATGCCAAGCAAAATCAGAGTCCCGGAAGGTACATGTGTTCCCTTTTGTCCATTTGGCAGCTGCAGACTAAGGAGGGTGTTATGTCCGCAGGGCAGCACGGTGCCAAGCAGGAAGGGAAGGGTCCACGAGCGGGCGAGACCATGCCCACACAGACAGAAAAAAAAAAAAAGAATACAGTACAGATCTGGCGTGAGAAACCGTCTGTCAACTAAAATCATGTTAGTGGGCTAAAGTGATGGCTGATGTAAAAGAGGGGAGATCGAGCTAACACACAAGGTCAAGTCAAGACTGTCATCTATCCACTGCCCAGCGGGGTGTGTGAAAACCAGGAGGAGACATCGTGGTACTTGCATGATACAGGTAAACCTCTGTATATGTGTAATATATTACAAATATTACATACACACATACATATTACGCATTATCTTATTACCAGTTTACCATTTTCTTACAGGGCAGATTTTCGTCTTGCACATATTTGAGATTATTCAACATACAAAACACGTTTTAAAGACTTTTAAATGACATAAAAAAAAATATTTTCAGAGTTTTTATCCTGTGTTGTGTCATCTCTTGGTATACTATATATCAAGTATATTTCAAAATTCCTCACTTTTATCTTCTTGTCAAACACTCACTCATCCTGGACATAGGCCATATACATACATGTATTCAATCAATTGTAATTTGGTGCGACTAGCTGACCCCTACCATCATATAAAACCAGTTAGCTTGTGGTTATTAGTAGAGGCAGACATTCCAGCGGGAATATCAACTATCACTATGAACGTTCATCACGTGACCGGGACAGCACGGGACTGGAATCATAATACCGATAGGTCAGTAGAGATGCATCGATCACCAGTCTCGGTTATAGCCAATTCTGTGCCGGTCAAATTTACACGCATGCGCCGTACGATGGTTCACGTCGTATGCCAATATTTGCCACGGCAACAGTGTCTCCCTCTCCTCTTGCTCTGTGTAGTCAGTTCTCTGTGGGTAAGAGGGCATCTAGGGGTGCTGCGTGGGTGTTAGTGGAATCTGGGTTTTGGTGAGACGTATGAGGGCTGTGTTGTTGAATGTTCATGTATGTTATATGTTTGTGTTGTGTTTTTATGCATGGACCACAGGAAGAATAGATACCCTGGTAGCAACTAATGGGGATCCAAACTAACAAAGAAACAAGTAGGTGAGAGGCAGGCAAGAGGATGTTGCTCGCCACAGGAGTTAATATAATATAATACACACACCTTTACATTCTTGTAAAAAGATCCTGATTCATAAGTAGTTTTGTATAAATAATCAGATGAATAAATACATAGTTTTAGATAGATAAATAGTTGATGCTCTTTAATAGACCTGTATAGAATAATATGGCCTCTGATTCTTCTCTGATATGTAAGCTACTGTACATATATTCATAATTCATGAACATATAATAGAATTTTCCGTAAAAGAATAAATAATATCTATTTTACAATGTTTGTGTATGCTGTCAGTTATACTTCTTATAAAGAAAGAAAATCAAAATCGGCCAAGAAAATTGGCATCGGTGTTTGTTTACAGTTTTATATAAATATGTAGTTCTAATACGAATAAACACGGGACGGGATGGGATTCATTCCTCTGGGATTGGGATGGGACAGGATTTTTTTTTGCTCTGTCATTGGATTTGGACGGAACAGGAGTTTTTTCGTGGGAGTGTGACGGGACAGGAGTGACAATCCACTCAACATGGGTTCTGAGGCGTGTTTTAAAATATCAGTTGACAAAAAAACTTCCAAAAAGATCGTGGTTGAGGTCTGCTGTATTCATTTTTCCCCTCGTCCTCCACCTTAATCTACACAGAGGAGAAAGGTGTTGGTACAGGTAAGCAGTTTTCATATCTTTGTGCTTGTTATGCTGTGCCTCTATGTGGTCATTGATTTGTTTGTGTTTAATACTTCTTTCTTTTCAGAGGGATTACACTATGCACATTTTTGGCCACATAAATTAAATGCAGCGTGCACTCACACAACAGTCAGTGTGGCAGAGGTCTTGAGGTAACCCTGCAGTAGGTCTGTCACTTTTAACTGTAGTGGCTGATTCAGTACATGTTTATATGAAGCCTATGCACCTTTCCACCAAAACACTAATAGAGAAAAGGTATTCTTGTGTACTTACAGCCTTTATATATGTCTGTAGGAATCTGGACCGCACTGGAAGAGTAGTTGACCTTGTTTTTAAAATTGGGATCGTCCACAAACTCCAGCTCCAGAGACGTCGCACTCTCCAGCGGGTTCTCCTCTTCTCCATCCTCCGTCTGCACACACACACACACACACACACACACACGCACACACACACAAATCTGAGTGAGCATACAAATAAAAACGCGTGGATACATAATACAGCAAATACAGCGCCGCGTTCTGTCACCTCCCATCTTGTGGCTTTACAGCGCCCATCTGTGTCTCTGGTACATACAGAACAGTGTATTGTCTCTCCGTCTGACTCACACAGCATTTGGAAAATGTTAAGCACAAAAATAGCAATTTATTCCGCCTTCAGATTTAGGTGGTTCTATAGTCTCCCTCTCATCAGAGGACAACAGCAGGTATCAGAGAGACTCATTAGTAACCAAGATGACTATCGCAGACACATGAGGTGCCATACAAATTAACCCAGACAATAACTAGCAACAAACACCACTTAATCACGGTTTAGTCTCCCACCCATTGGAATGATAGCATATTTCATAACAGACTGCCTCCTCTCTCTCTTGCCTGTGATTGTTTAAACAACAAACGCTGAATATTTCTAACATGTTTTACAGCTGCTCAGTGTGGCCATTGTACATGATGAGAAAGTCTGACACATATTGCATTAGGAAAGTGTCAGATATCAAAGAAAGCCGGAAGATAAAAGAGAACTGACATTTAAGCTTTTTATCTTGACAAAGTTATCAATAGAGTCCAATCTGTGCCTGCTCCCACCGGAGGAAGTGATTGTGGGATGTGGAGAAAAAAAAAAATGGCAGCAAGATATAACCCCACTCTCCGGCTCAGTTTATTGGCTGATTTCTTGATGAGATTTCAGTGCGTATCTTAGAACCGCTCACTAAAACCTAGACACATCCTTAGAAAAACAGCACAAAACTAAAACAAAAAACTCTCATCTCTGATCATTCCTCACGTATTCTGATTGCTGAAGAGCAAAAATGTGTGACTGCAATACGAACTTTTCATTTTTAATAAAGCAGCGTGGGTTAATTGGATCTGACATGATAAAAACTGTTTGTTTTTTTGGAGGAATTAAATCAAAACTTCATGTCCACGGCAGAAAATGATTGATGGGCTAACTTTAATTGACTATTAAAATGCAATTACAAGCTGTTGTTGGGACGAGCAGTGGGGATAGTTGTGCTGAAGTCCCATTGAAAGTCAACATAAGGAACGATTCAGTGTTATGACAGAGAGCAGCTCATGAGAGATACGACCACATAATAAATATGTTAGGACAGATAAATGTGGTACTGAGCAGATACAAATGGCATTCAACAGATAGATTATGAATTAAATACCAATTATCAACTAGTTGATTGAAATTATTACACATGGTCAACAAATTAAAGGTTTAGTAAAAGATGTTTTAGATGTTCAGAATTTAATAAATAACAATGGTAGAAATTTAGAAAAAGTCTATTTAAATGCACGAGAACATCTGTATGTGATACAGCTGTGGCAGCTTTCTATATTTTCTGTGTGACAAGTTGGAAGTGTTTCATTGTCTCACATTGTTAATCACCAGACAGCACATCTGGATGAGTGAGAGGTCGTGAGACAAGAACTTGCTGATATGTTAGTTTTACTGAAAAGAGTCCTCACAGTATATAATGCAGGTTAGACATGGCATCTGTTTTTATTAGTTTTAGTCTAGCGCCGTGTTGAGAAAAGGCTGTTCATCTGTTGTTTTTAGTTTACACCTTTGGGACCTGATGTGAGGCTGTAATCTGACAACCAACAAGTGTTATATTACCACTGTTTAAGCAGTGGTAAAATGATCTTTTTCTGTTGTTCCAATTCAATCCGAATGCTTTATTTTGTTTTATTAATTTGTAGGGAATGACTGAGGCAGAACTAAACAGGGGTGCAGCTTACTAAACAAGAGAAATATAAAAAGAATTGATGACTGTTTGCAGGTCATATCTGCCTTTAGCTTCATAATAAAGTAATTGTAATGATATGAAAGAATGCTGGCTTTTCAACAGCACTAACTGTGAGGTTGAGGTGTTTGTTTATCACTCAGTCTGACACTAATTCTGTCAATGTCGGGCAGGAAGGTTTTTTTCTTCTTCTTCTTCAGAAGAGCCCAATCATAATTAACCAAGGCAGCGTCTAATTAGGAGCTGAATAAATCCACGCAGGAAAGACTGATTGGTTCATTTTCTTCAACCATCCACCACCTGTTTTGCTCGATTCATTACCCAATTTGTTAATTTTATCTCCCCGTTCTCAAGGTTTAATTAAAGGCTGAAGAGGCCAGAGATGACATTTTGAAGATTCTTTCAGTCCCGCCTTCAGCCAACCAGGGCTAACCTCAAACATGTCACTTAAGACCCTGTATGTGTGTGTGTGGGTGGGTGTTTATTTGAAAGACTGCAGGCATGAGTGAGATAGAGGAAAAACAGCCCTTTAAACAAACAAGGAATCCTTCAGAAAAAAATAACATTACAATCGGTAAATAGCTGCTTTAACATATTAACATGTAGTATGCTACAACTAAAAACAGCAAAAAATAATAATAATAATTTAAAATATATATAATTATTTATTTCAATTTTGATTAAATATTAGAATAATCAGACATGTTATAATTTATATATGTGATGGTTGTCTTCTAAGTAAATTACTACCACGGGACATGATTGACAATATTTTTCTTCTATCAGACGGATACAAATATTGCAGCTAGGGCTGTCAATCAATTAAAATATTTAATCGCGATTAATCGCATGATTGCCTTTAGTTAATCACGACTAATCACAAATCAACCACACATCTGTTTATCTGTCCAAATAGTCAGGTATTTAATACTCTTATCAACATGGGAGTGGGCAAATGTGCTGCTTTATGCATGTATGAATATATTTATCATTGGAAATCAATCAACAACACAAAACAATGACAAATATTGTCCAGAAACCCTCACAGGTTCTGCATTTAGCATAAAAAATATTCTAAAATCATAACATGGCAAACTCAACAGCTGTCAGTGTGTCAGTGTGCTGACTTGACTATGTCTTGCCACAAACTGCATGTGATTATCATAAAGTGGGCATGTCTGTAAAGGGGAGACTCGTGGGTACCCATAGAACCCATTTTCATTCACATATCTTGAGGTCAGAGGTCAAGGGACCCCTTTAAAAAAAGACCATGCCAGTTTTTCCTCGCCAAAGTTCAGCGCAAGTTTGGAGTGTTATTTACCCTCCTTCCCGATGAGCTAGTATGACATGGTTGGTACCAATGGATTTAGTTTCATATGATGCCAGTATCTTCACTCTAGCTTTAAAACAGAGCCCACTACAACTTAAAAATCGCAAGGTGCGTTAATGCGTTAAAGAAATTAGTTAAAACAAATATATTAACACGTTATTATCACGTTAACTTTGACAGCCCTAATTGCAGTGAAAGTGGGATTATGCAGACCAAAGATTATTCACTCTCTGCTTTGATAATATGAATACGATCTTGTCTGTAGTAAGTATTATGACAAGTAAGACTTGAAAGTCATAATACTGTTCAACTTGCAGACAACAGGACAGTCTCCAAAGGAAGGCATTAAAGGAATTAAAATATGTGTGTAATTAATACAAAGAACCCAAAAGGAGGCTGGTAGGTAGTTGAATAAGAGAAATAAATAAAATGCTCTTCAGACATGCTTTGGCACATGGACAGTTTTAAAAATGAATTATCACATTGCACTTTTATATCAAGGGTACAGTGACAAGAGGAGAGACATTAACAGGTACAGGAGTAGAGAACAGGATAGGGAACAGAGGAGACAAGCCTTGAATAAGAGAGCCCGCCAATCACTTACCTTCTTTACAACTGAATTCTTATCATATCCCCCTGATAGTACAGTACAGGACAGTGTAGTGAAATTTCAGTCCGGTGGTAAAGCCTTAATTGAAAGGGGTCATCGTGGGACGAATCAAGATTCAGATATGAGAGTACTGTTTGGATGAGAAATGACCTCTGACTGACCTCTGCCACTGTCTTTGGGTGGTTGTGCGGTTGGTAAAGTGGGGGTCAGGGGTGTGTCACCAGCTCGGCCTCAGTGTGCCATGTTAATGATGACTGATGTTCTCCAATTAGATGTGCTGACAGGCCCTAAAGCGCCGTGTCATTAATCACAGGAGTGGCGTGCACAAAGAGAAAATCACACCATGATTTATTGCTTCTCCGCCTCACTCTCTTCCCCTCTCTATCTCACTCTCTTCCCATCTCTTTGTGCTTTGGTGATGTGGGGGGGGGGATTCTTGCACTCCTCCTTGAAACTTAATCAATCAGCGGGCACGGGCTCCGAGCGTGACCTATCCCGAGGAGGAACTGCAGCCGGAGCGGTGGCGTGGTGAGAACAAACAGCGGGGCTTTTCTGTGGAAAAAACTGCGTTACCCAGCCTGCAGGTCGTTCCTTGAATGTCATTCATATTCTTCAGTATGAATGACACACGTGATAGAAATCCTCGTGTATGAAAGTGCGATATGACTCGTGTTTTGGTGTGAGGTGTATGGTTTAACAACCCCCGCAGTTCGGGTCTGCAGACGACACAGTTAGGGTCCGTGGGGAGGGAGAAAACTCTGGGAATACGACTGGAGGAGGACAGCTGAAGTCACTGTCACATGCACGTCGGCCTGCTCTGTCACACCAACTCACCGTAAAGCAGTGTCACCTCACTAACACACACAGACATCCCAGGGGCCTGTGACCGGAGGGTGGGGGGGAGGCATCAACACCGAGGAGGCCAGGAGGAGAGATGGGGAAGGGGTTGCAGGGAAGGGTGGTAAGGGGATGGGAAGTGGAGCGGGGAGGATTCAGGGTTTTGAGGCAGGCAGACGGAGGGAGGGGGGAAGCAGTCCGTACTGTACTCACATAGTCTGAATCCGCTTTGGAATCGTAGTATGAAATGGCATTCTCCTGTGCAGAAAAGAAAAGTGAAAAGACAGGTGATGAGAGAAGATATAGCAGCGTCTATATCAGCCCCGACCCCTCGCGGTGGCGAGCTAGAGAGAGAGTCGTGGTTATATTCCATCACACTGTTCAGCATGAGAATATAATCAGCATCACAGAACACAGGAGGAGTAGTGTGATGTGGAATGACAAGTCATGAGAAAGGCGAGCAGATAGCTGTATGTATCTGGGCAATGCTTTTGTTAAGAAGATGCGATGTATGTGGCACATGTTCGAACCTGTGTTAGAAAAACACTGCAGGAACATTTTCATGTGTTGTGGAGAAAAAACAATATCTGCTGTGGTTATGGAGCATAGTTTGCAGTGAAAGAAGAATAAACTCAAAATGTGACTCGCTCTGGGAGTCTTATCAACCTCAGCTCGCTGTGTTTTCAGTCTTGGAAAACAGCTCGCACAAAAGGAAAGAAACAGAAAAGGGAAATAATGTAAATGTATGCAATTTTGCTGCACTGTTTTGTTCTAATTGCCGACTGAAGCTACCAGCCGCAAGCCGCAAGCCCCAGATGCAACCTCTCACCACCAAGCTCTCGGCCTTTACCCCGAGCGAAGACCCCATACACCCCGGCTGCTACCCTCCCTGCCGCCCTCGTTTCCTCTGAACTGGCGTCCTTATCTCCGGTAGAGGCAGGCGTGAGGGCGGGCAGGGGTTGCATGCAGCGAGCGGCGTCCGTGGGGCCTGCCTCATTATCATGAGGAGGCTGGCTGAGGGCGCGCTCTCAAGGGCGCCACAGTGACTGACTCGCCCTCACTGGAGGAGCTGTGGTCATGGTCTGATGAGGGAGGACGGCTGACGGAGAAAGAGAGACTCTACTGTACAGGTATATGGTGAGTTTCACACACGACTTACGTCGCTTTCACTGTTTCCATCTCTCTCCTGCTGTCTCACACACACACACACACACACACACACACACACACACACACACACACACACACACACACACGCTGCTCTCTGTGTTTGTTTAACTCGTACAGCACCTATATGCACAAGCATTCCTCTTTCTCTGTCAGCCCCCATCTTTCTCTCAGCTCCCTTCAGCGTTGAGAGCCCTCTCCACACACCACGACCGGGGTCTTGGCTGGCCTCCAGTGCTAATCAGAGAGTCAGTCATCAGCTCGGCTCAGTCCCTAACAACTCAGCAAAGAAACGCAGTTATGATCAAAACTCACACTGACACAGAACATGGGGCGGACCAGCCTGGACGCAGCTTGTGTCTTTGGGTAATGAGCGTGGACAAGATAGAGGAGGAGCCGAATCGGCCCCCTGACACATCTCCTCAACTTACCAGCACTCCCCCGGCCTCCTCGGCTCTGTCGGAGAGATCAGCGGAGAGGACGGAGCTGAGCGGAGGGATCAGAGCGGATCGTTCAGGGAGTACATTGGGTTAAGGTGGAGGGGTTAGTATGGAGGCTGAGGTCGGGGTGATATGAAGGGATGAATTGAGAGGAGAGAGATGGGTGGTGGTGGTGGTGGTGGTGGTGGGTGCAGTGGGGAAAGAGCTGCCAAGGCTAAAAATAGCCCATGCCTCTGCAGAGAGAGAGAAGAGAAGGAGAGCGAGCGAGACTGTGGCAGAGCAACAGTGTTGTTGTGTCTGCCAGCAGGATTGATCTGGAGCCCAGTCCTGCTTAGACTGGTCCCTCGCTTCTAAAGAGTTTACTCTCACTACTGCGGCATTACAACTCATTATTCAGGACTGCTTCCTGTAAATAAACGCTCGGTTCCTCGCACCCGAGGGACACCGTCCAGCGGCTTTAGTCAAACAAATAATACACTGAAAAAAACATACCACACATTGCTGAGGAGAGAGTTTAGAGAGAGGTCCAACACTGGAGCTCCCTTGCTAACACTTCGTCGTTGTACTGTTATTTTGTACCTGCTTTTTATTGTAGATAACATAATATACAGTGGTATATGTGATAAATCAAAGGAAAAGCCTGGATAGATGAGCGGAGAAACATACATAATGAATGCAAGGTGCTTCCATACAGGGCACAAGGGGTCACTGGATGGTTTGATGAACATGGAAATGATGTGAATCATTTATGCTACAGTTTGCTCTCCTTCCAGTAGAGATCCACAGACTAGTAGATTATTTGCTAAAGAGAATTGAAGCTGTTTTTGTGGCACCAAATACCTTTCTAAGACATTTTATGTTGTTTTTTCCTTTTATTTGTCATCCATCTGTCATTGGTATCATGTGTGTTTGCACAATGCTTTTTTACTTTACTTTTATCTTACACACAATCCTTTGTATAAATTGCGTTAGTACAAGTATTGGTAGCACATAATGCCTCCTTGTGCAACTGTCTTTAATTACATTACCACGTTTTATACTAAGTCCCCCTATGTACCATTTTTAATCAGTATATATATATAAACATTTAATACATGAATTATAACATATATTAGTACAGTAGTTGTAAGACGACATAAGGACATTTTAAGTGTGTATTAATGTACAGCAATTATAACTTCTTCTATGAAGACATATCTTACATTATTGAAACTGTTTTACTATATTTTTAATTGAACTACTTAAATTGAACTCTTAATTGAACTACACCACAGTTGTGTGAGCGCGAGTATAAACAGTAAAGACGGACTAGTGTTCGCCGTGATGACGTTTAGTAGTTTCATTTAGCCACTTGTTAGCAACCGCCTTTTTGAAGACACATAAAGGCCTTAAAAATTCCCAGGTGGTGTATTTATTGATGTATTTGATGTGGAAGAACAAAACCTTAAAATCTCTTCAGCTTGTGTTAACCACTGACTGACTTTATTTCAGGCATCTAACTAAAAACCCATTCAAAAAACCTGTTGACTTCTAGACGAAGGAACTGGAAATGCTAAAATGAGAACTCATTTCCAGGTTTTAGGACTCATTCCTGCAGCTCTCTATAAAGTAATAAACACTTATATCTGCTTTTAATACATTTATTAAATGTATATACACTGCTTATAAATGCTAAATAGAGGGACTTAGCATTTAATTAAATAGAAATAAAAAGATGTAGTGGAATCAGGGGTGAGATTGTGGGATTTTGTAAATTCATTAATCTGATATTCAGAGCAGGGGGATTGAAAATAGTAATTCATTACAATACATACAGCACTACTAAGTAAAATAATAATCCCTTTGTAAACATTACAGCTTCTAGTATTCTAAATTACTTAGGTACAAATGGCAAATAAAACTCTTTAATCTTGAGTCAGATAACAATAATTATACTTATTTGTATTGTTTGTAAGTTGTTGCCTTTTGCAATATGATGAAAATAAGACCTCTAAACAGCTCCACTGATCCTACTCATGAACGCAACAACCTCTGCCTCCAACCACACACTCTGTCACCACACAGACATGCACAGAAGAGGTGGCTCCATGTGGACGAGTCCGAGGCCACCGTGACCCTCTGAGCAGCCCCCAGAGGGTAGCATGGCCATCTGCTGCGGCTGGTCACAGGTCTCTATGGGCTCAGGGTCTGGGTTAAACACTCATCTGATACAACACCAAGCCAACAGCAATTATCCCACATTCTCCTCTCTCCGACTCCACCCCTGCTAGTGCACACATATACATATACATATACATATACATATACATATACATATACGTAACTGCATGCTTACAGTCACATCCAGCGCGTACGCACCTGTGAATGTACAGAGTGCACGTGCAAGGCCGAGTGTGTGTGCTCAGAAACACCACGTGAACGAAAAGAAACACACAAAGTCAGAGAGAAATTCCCACTGACACAAAGTGCTATCAGTAAATTAAATCTATCATGCTGAGTGGACCAACAAATTCCAAACAGGAGACAAACACTGAGGTCAGGTGATGATCTCCAGCCCCTCCCTTACATCAATCTTCCTCCGCTCATCTCCTTCCCTCTCCTCACCCTTATCTTGATCTGCTTCCTCTCTCCTCCCTTTGCCACCTCTCTCCTCCTCCTCCTCCACCCTGCCCTGTCTTATCTTCATCTTTCCCAATCTCTCTATCCTCAATACCAGCCTCCTCTCTCGCCAATTTCAGATTTCAGCAAAAGCAGCGGCGCGTAGGTTAGATGCCTACTGTTGCTATAGAAACCGCCCCTCTGCTCTAGATTACAATGTGACTTTGTCTCCTCGCCAGGGCTACAATGTCTGCTCGTTTTCATGTCTGACCAGATACATGCCTGCCTATCTTTTGTTTGTCTGAACGCCTGTCAGTCTATGAGGTTGTTCTTCTGCCAGCGTCTTTTCTTCTTGTCATCTCTACATGCTGTTATTTTAATGTCACCCATTGCTTGTAGTTACACATTTAAACTTCAAAATCTCCTGTCAAGTGAAGGTCGGAGCCTTTAAAGCCCCCAAAATTTCACCCGATATGTGAAGAGGACCTTGACAGAGGATTTATCTGGTAAAGCCCGGGGTAACAATGCGTGATTGAAAAAATGGCTGTCATATGTAGGGGTACATGTAAATGACGGAGTGTGGTCGCCGGGACTAAATCTTTTGAATTTGAATCGGTGAGCTCTCTCTATGGGCTGGCTGAGACAGGTTGACATTTGAGTGTGAGACAAGCGCTCCATCATGGGTGGGGACAGATTACAGTCATATTCATATCTCCTCTGGACACCTGCTAATGATTTTATAATTACAGAACACACTTTGTGCCTCCGCCGTGCCCTGGGGTGTGCACACAAGCACGCAGAAATGCACACGTACACAACGTCTTTCACGCACACACACACACACACACTGCACCTCTCTCCTGGCCTCGATAGTCTAGCAATCATTCGTGGCACCGGTTTCCCTAATGGAAGCTGACATTATATCAAACACAATAAAGGATTTCATTTACTGCTCTTCATTAACCCACGCACATCAGCCCATAAGGTACACACCGACACACACACACACACACACACACACACACACACACACACACACGCACACACACACACACACACACACACACAGCTCACTTAAGTGTGAAAATGCAACCAGAATAAAGCAGGAAAAGCTAAACAATGTGATTTGGCTGCAGAGAAGAAGAACCGCTTACATAAAGTTTGAAGCAAACCTGTTATGGAGCTATACGTTCTAACCCCTTTTCTTATCTCCCCCACTCCAATCTCTGCTCATGTCTCTACCTATCTCTCCCTCTGTCTTTCTATTTCCACAGCTTCCTTATATCCCATCTCTACATGTCAAACGGTATGAAACTCAAAGACATTCGAACTAGATAAACACTCGGCCATATGAGCTGGTGAGACCTCTCCAGTTAGAGGGGGGAATGCAATCCTCCAGGCTCAGCACATACTCGTACACTTTGACTCCGGTGCACACACACACACACAGGCACTTTACAATTTATGTACGTTAAGTAAGAAATGACTGACATCCAATTTGATCTGGAGAATGAAATGTAAAGGAAATATATACACAAGGGCGTTCGTGCTAAAAGGAGAGACGTCGAGATGAAATCACTATACGCCATCAGAAACTAATCAGTTCAGCTCATTTCCTTTAGTTTATGTGGCCCACAGGTTTGCACAAGTGAAACGTGAGCTCATGAAATATGATTTTCAAACTGAGGTAAATTAATCAAAGACGTGTAGGAATTTGTCAGAGATCTGAAAGCCCTTTAACCACTTTGATCTTGAATTGCAGGGGTGCCTGTGAATAAAATATGAATCCTTGTTCTTTGGTGGAGTTTTTGATTCACGGGATGTTAAATCCTCTCCTTTACTAGGCACAGGCTTATTGCTTATTCACAGAAATGTGAATAAAATACAGTATTGGGAAGAAAATGGTTTTTACTTGTACCTAAATTGTACTTAATGGGGTATCCAGCAGCTATCAGGTTTAAATGGAGTTTAAAGATAATCTTTTACTGTGTTGCTCTCCAGACAGCAGTCCAATATCTACCCAGCTGGCAGTGTATTAGGTACACCTAGCTAAAACGAATGCAGCCCTGTAATAAATCCTCTCTTCATGAAGGTGATAATGTTTCAACTGTTTTGAACGTTGTGGTCATCTTCTAGGCCCTTGTTTGTGGAGCTGTCGAGTTGCACAGCATTATACTGGGAGTTGAGAGTAACTAGGTAGTTCTGTTGCCTAATCCTAACTAAGTAGTTTTGTTATCTAAAATTAACTAAGTAGTTTTCTTGCCTTAACCTAACTAAGTAGTTTTGTTGCCTAATCCTAACTAAGTAGTTTTGTTGCCTAAACCTAACTAAGTAGTTTTGTTGCCTAATCCTAACTAAGTAGTTTTGTTGCCTAGACCTAAATAAACAGTTTTACTGCCTTAACCTAACTTAGTAGTTTTGTTGCCTAATCCTAACTAAGTAGTTCTGTTGCCTAAACCTAACTAAGTAGTTTTGTTGCCTAATCCTAACTAAGTAGTTTTGTTGCCTAATCCTAACTAAGTAGTTTTGTTGCCTAATTCTAACTAAGTAGTTTTGTTGCCTAGACCTAAATAAACAGTTTTACTGCCTTAACCTAACTAAGTAGTT
>CAKAOH010030777.1:0-40753 GCA_916701665.1 Sebastiscus tertius
TATTCGGCCATCCGACAAGCACTTTTGATGAAGCCTAATCCTCCCATTGACCAAGCCTTGACCTTAATCCCAATTAACAAATAGTAGCTGTCGAGAGAGAGAGAGAGAGAGAGAGAGAGAGAGAGAGAGAGAGAGAGAGAGAGCAGGGAGCAGCAGCTGGAGAGAACATTTGACAAAACACATTCAGACTCTCAGGAGTCGCTGCAGCATTTGCAAGACGTTCAACTGTGTGTTTTGCATCCTGCGTTCCAGCTGAGGTGAGTTAGAGGGATTCACAGAATTTCTTTCACACCCACAAACCCCCTTTTTTCACACCCCTAATAATGATGTTCTGTTTTTCCAAACGTGAACATCTAGTACATAAAGGTATTTACAATATGTGTGTGAGTTTGAAGTGTGCGTTCTTACTGGGACAGGCCATCATGCGGCAGGTTCGTACGAGCGGTGGGGAGGCCAACCCTGAGCACAGCTCCCTGGACAGCGTCACCAGGTGGCCCATGGATGTCAGCTGGCGACACTGTTGCTCCCGACGCTGGATCCCCAAACCACAAGACACCGAGCACTGCAGAGTAAAACAGAACAGATTAGCAATGATTTAGACTAATTGTTGGACCCTCCCTGCCGCCCGGTGTGTGTCTTTTCGCTCTAAAAGCTACGTCACCCCACTTCCTTTCCTTGAGCATTTAATATTGATTGTAAGTGGAAAGCCCAGTGCGTCTCATACCAACGCTAAAGGAGGCCTTAAACATCGGTAATGAACGCCGACGTCCGTGACAAAGCATTGGTATTTGATGCTCTTGGAATGAGAACGGGCTGAAATGAAGACTTGATCAGGCCGTAGTTCTGCTTTCATTCAAGCTTTCAGCCTCCAGCTCCCCTCCATGATTTCTTTCATTCCTTCCCTTGCTGGCGCTCACCTTTCCCCATTCTCCTCCTGCCAAGTAGGGCAGACAGTCAGTGTTGCTGCAGCCTCTGTTAGTGGCAGGTTTGGCCCCCCAGCATGCCCTGTCTCCCAGCCTGCTATAGGCCCCGGTGGACAGGAGCTGCTTACAGTAGACCTTCCGCACCTGGACCCCCCCACCACAGGACTGGGAGCACTGGAGGGAGGAAGCAGAAGAAGAAGAGGAAGAAGAAGAAGAAGAGGTAGGAATGGAGGAGTTCAGTCAGATTTTAATTACACGCAGACACACGAACAATAAGTCCACACCTGCTGCCACGGTTCTGTCTCCCAGGCTGGAGGACAGTCCACCTGGTTGCAGGGTTGCAGAATGGCAGGTTTGAACTCCCTGCACTCGTCCTCTGAAACGGTCAGAATATCCTGCTGGTCGACGGACAACAGACGCATGCAAAACACACTCCTGGTCTGTATGCCGACGCCGCAGGACGCAGAGCAGCCGGTCCACGCTGTCACCTCCCACCTGCAGAGAGAGAGAGAGAGAGATATAATGGAGCAGGTCAGACACAAAATACTGATAAATATTAGGATGCAAGATCTTTCTAGAGAGATGGACTGCGCAGGAAGAGGTGATACCTTTTTCCACTTTCACCGACAGTATTAAATGACCCATTTGTGGCTCATTTGTGGCCCTGTTACGACCTGGTTCTTCCCACCCACACTGTGTGGGAGAGATAAAAGCTATGGAACTGAGGATGGAGGAATCAGGGCAACATGTATCCTGAAATGAAGCATTCCTGCTCAGTCCAGTGCACATCTTGTGCTTTTGCTGTCATTTGGAGCCAGAGTCTGTTCAGTAGAGCCCATAATTGGCAATATTGAGACCGTAAAAAAAGGGAGGATTTCAAAACCAAAGCACGGGGTTCTGAGGGTCCTCCCCCAGAAAGAAATTGAGTTTCAGAGACTTTGTTTTCTGCATTCTGGTGACTTTAAAAGAATGAAAAGTTTCCTGCAACAGCATTTTTAAGTTAAGCTGTTAATTTTACCTTTAACTCCCAGGAAAGAAAACTGAATAATTCGCCCCTCTGGTGTGAACTTGGTGTATGAATCTCTGGTAAAAACTAATATTCATCAGTTTTTATTTATTCTTGCTCCTGCTTGAGTATTTCTCTCTCTGTCTCTCACTCACTGAAGGTCCCTCCAGACACAACGTGACAACGTCATCACTGTGCTCTGAAACCTGTTATTTCTAACAGCTTGTGCCACGCCACGACAGCTTTTCGCTGCATCGAGCAGAGCACGACTCTGGGCGCTGCAGCTAAAACACGAGCTCAAACTGCGCTGTGTCACGAGCATAGACTACTCTCTTCTGCCGGGAAACGACAGTTGGTGTAGCTCTGTTGTCGTCCGGGTGGAAACAGTAGGGGATTATACACACTGTTCAGTTCCAGAAACATACTAAGATAATGAAAAAAAAAAAGAAAATGCGAAAATGTGTCATAAATCTGGAGAAATATGGGAGAATTGTGACCCCGGGAGGAAACCGTGAGAGGGCAATGAAAAACGTGAGTCTCCCTGGGAAAATCGGGATGGTTGGCGAGTACGTCGGGGGCTGGAGCCGCGGTATCGAGGTGCCACCCATACACCCGGCCCGAATCAATTGCTTGTTAGTGAGAGAATCACAGCTGTCAATCATGACGTCACACCCCCTTTTTAAAGCAATAAATAACTAATTGAAACCAAACTTATCAGAAAAATAAACACTTGAACATACACGTCCCAACATGGAGGGGGCGTGGCTTTATGACCTATTCTGCAGCCGGCCACCAGGGGGCAATCAAGGTGTTTTGGCTTCACTTTTGGGGAGCTGTCATGTCGTCCGTCTTTATATACAGTCTATGATCCAGCATCATTTCTAAGTGCCATTAATCACTTATGATGCACAGCTGTCACCGCTTGTAACGGAATATTCAGATATGTTTCATATTTCAAAACCTGATTTTGAAATATGAAATAATGCCCTATGTGGCACTAACTGTGAAGTTTTTGCTGTTTAGTTATTTCCTCCAACAAAACAAAAGTGCAAAATTATTAATATTGCCAATTGAATCTTAACTAAGGGTGCCATAATACTGCTATAACAGGCAGGCAGTTATCCAGGAGAAACAGAGTTAGGCTCAGTCTAAGCCAGGAAACTCAAGTACAGTCAGACAGCTGTGTGACACATCAGGCCTTTGACCATGTCAACACCTTATCCAGGTTTTCTCTTCACTATATTCCATATGCACAGATAATTTCTCAGCTCGAGTTACAGCAGTAGTTAGTAAGTAAAACAAGATCTGCACACCGAATGAAAGTGAAAGTCTGAAACAAGTAATGTCAAATTTATGTGTGAAGGATCAATGGCATTGCTGCATTTATTTTAGATCCTAAATCTTTCTTAAATGTCTGAACTGAAAATTCAGACGTGGCTGCTGACAGCACTGGACCTCATACAGCACAACTGTCTCACACAGGGTCCTATTGCTTTCATAAAGTTCTTAAAGTCAGACAAAATACAAGGCAAGAGACGAATCCCCGCAGAGAAGGATGATGTATAGCGGTCACTAGCAGAGAGAGACAGAGAGAGAGAGGGAGAGAGAGTTATAGACAGACAGAGAAGAAGAAGAAGAGGGAGTTTATACATCTCACTGTGTTCTCACTGTTGGCCTCCCAAACAGCAGACAGCAGTGTGTGTGTGCGTATGTGTGTGTATGTGTGTGTGTGTGTGCGTGTGTGCACTTTGCAGCTGCTTCCTGTAAATATCCATTAGAGGAGGAGAGAGCGATAAATCACTGTGTGTGAATCAGACATGCTTCCAGTTTGCAGGACTGCTAGATGGGCAAATATCCATCTGCTGCCTGTAAACGCAGTGACTTACATGTATAGCACACACACACACACACACACACAGAGAGACCCACACACATGCACATAAACAATAGGGCCATCTTGTGACTCCTGAGCTACAGCTGTTTTTGCAAAATGCAAACTGATGTCCCTCTATGATTGTCCTCACGTCAGTTGTCCTCACTTGCACTTGAAGACGTGGTTAGTGTAGTTCAGAGTAAAGACTGGAGGCAGAGGAAAACAGCAAGCCAAAGTGAAAAAAATGTGCCTACCAACACCTCTACAGCTGATCAAGTTACCATTATCTGGTTTGTTTGATCACAGCACAATCACAAATATAAAACCAACAATTACTTGCTGGAACAATTTCTTGAAAGCTAAGCGCAGTGACTGAGCACAGCTAGCATGGAGTCCTGTCATGAGGTTGCCAGGTTCGGTACCATCGTGCCTGTAAGGTGACCAAAGCCAAAACCTCATCAAATGTATCTGGCAACTGACGCTGCACAGAAGCACCGAGCGGAGTATACCTTCATTCAGGAATAAATAAAGTAGGCCATTGTTTATGGTGTGTGGATATAAGCAATTATATCCCCAGTCTTGTAGTGCAACACAGAGGACACATTTACACTGAGTCTTTTTTGTTTTCGGACAAACGAGTATTAATAACTTATCCCTTCATACCTAATGAGAGAAATGCAGGATACAGTCTTGTGGTAGCTCACTGAGCTAAAGGCAGTTTCTTTCGTGCTGCTTGATTGCATTCTGGGCGAGTAGTCGGACTTACACATGTATATTGATCCAAACATTGTTACTGTCTCTTACAGTAATAGTACTCTACTCTTAGGCGATTTGCAGAATGTGGTCCTGGAGACACCGACTGTAGCAGGAACTACCACAGAGGAGGGTCTGAGTACTTTGCCAAATGTTTATATTTCTGTCAGCGGACAGATTTTGTCACCGCGACGGCATCAACCGTGTAAGAGGCAGTCGCAAAACTTTACAGGTGTGTAGTTGAGCTCAAAGCAAAGGCAGAGTTTGAAGATGGGTGAGGTCCAAGCAGGGTTGTTGCAGGCAACGGATTTTTCAGCTATACAGCCAGCTCAACATTATGTTCTCCAATATGTCATTCTCCAAGGAACAGACGGGTTTTTGTGTTTGGCAAGATTAAATGGAGGAAAATATGTAATTTGTAAAACTGAAAAAGAACAGAAAAATACAAACAAGTACGTTTGTAAGTACTAAATAATAAGTCTAGTACATCAGTAGAGAAAAGACTGCTGGCAGAACCAACATGTGCATGAAGGTATGTTAATGTATGTAAAAAAAGATGAAAATACAACAGTAAATATCATTTACATAAAGCTTTAACCACTTAACACTAACACATCTCTGTGTAGTTGACAAACAAACTAACCATCGTCAAAAAGACTCAAACTCAAGAAATGTTAACATAAACATGTTCACATAACTGTTAATGATAGATGACTTACGGATGAAGCCGGTTTTGTGGACTTTAATGGTGCAGGATGAAGAGGATTATACACTGAGATGCTCACACTATGGCGGTAAGTGTCCACAGGCTCCGTGCTTTCCATGCTCCCCATTCATTGTCTATGCAAGCAGCCGCGCAATGCATTCTGGTAGCGTGGCGTCGCGATTCGAGAGACTAGGCGTCACGACGCCCGCTCCTTATTTGCATAAAGTTGAGGTCCTGGCTACTTTATGTAAATCACAAGCGTCCGACACGACTCGCCGCCTCTCGAAACTCCCGATAATCTTTTAAACTAAACGTTGTCGATCCAAAATAAAGACAGATTCAGCAACTGCATGGATTATTTCTCTCAAATGTTTTCAGAAACACATTTCAGTGAACTATTTACATGAAATAAGAGAAGAAAGTTTCCAAACGAGCCTCCATACTGGTTCCGGTTTGAAAGCTGGGAGCAGCAGCCAACGGCGGGAAAGCGTTTGTCCAATCAGGAGCCGAGTGCCTTGTGTCTAGGGACATCACACCAAGCGTCCAATGTTGGGAAGCGTTGCATCCCCTTGCCATAAAAAACACCCCTGTGGACACGTACCATGAGTCCTTGAGCAAATAGGAACTTCCTGAACATCACTTCCTGTTATTCTGCATGTTTACTTTTAGCTCACTTCTTCTTCAGCACAATTATTCACAATCACCACTAGGTGGTACTAAAGGACACACAAAAGAAACCGTTACACCGGTCTCTACATGTCTGAGAGAAAAAAGTCGCAACTTCAGCACCACGGACAGCGCTGTGGATTTATCTACTGTATACACAGCACAGTTGGGCTACTGATATATCAGAGCCGTGGTCGGGGCCGTAGAAGCTAACCTCAGTCCGATAAAGGATCAATGAATCAGGCAGACTAGTTGGACATATTCAGTCATTTTGCTAACAGGGGGGATGGCAATCACCAACAGACGCTATCCAAAAGGCACAGGCTGACTCATAATGGCATGCTTTATTTGCTCTTTGAGGAAAACTCTCCACAGGATTCTTTAACTATCAGTGTGTTCACAACAGGGATGAAAGTAGTACATGTGATTGGCCTTGACTGCCTCGAAGATACCCATCTATAATCCATGATAATGTATTCCCACCCATATCCAAGTGTGCCACAGGAGCACCAGGCAACCTCCCGACACACTGAGCAGGACGCACTTCTGTGAATCTACTGCCGTGCCAGCAGCTGTGTGAAGCTGTACCTGACTGGACTGTTATCAGCTCATTAAACAGCGTTATCAGTCGTTATAAGCCTCATAGATGTGGGTCAGCAGGGGCCCTGCTACAGATAAACTTAAAAGCAGGCTGTTCACATACTGTGAAGTAATCCCACGAAACCAATTAGAATGTAATTCAGGTAATTGTGTACCAGGAAGTATAAAGAGCGACGAACGCCGCGTAGGGACGAGGTCGTGGTGGATGTGGCGGGTCCAAAAACACTGGACTTTCACCCAGGAGACCGGCGTCCGAGTACCGTGTGAAACCAGAAGTCAATGTAATTTTCGTACTTAAGTTACAGCACTTCCAGAGTTATTTTAACCCAAACCACCGTCGCTGTCGTCTTCTTTTATTCCTTCTTTTGGTGACCGCTCATGTGAATCGTTAATAAAACCTACCAGTGGGTTTAGCAGGCCCCTTCTGACCCACATCTATGAGGCTTATAACCACTGATAATGCCCATTTAATGACCTGCAAACAGTCTAACCAGCTGCGCTCATGCTATCATGAGTATGGAAATGACAGCGTTGTTACGGATGTGTAGCAGGAACAATCTTCTACTGTCTACTGTGGTCATCATCTTACCAGGGCTGCTGCTTCCAGCTTTCAAACCAGAACCAACATGACGGCTCCTTTGGAAACTTTCTTCTCTTAATTCACGAAAATAGTTCACTGAATTGAAAACATTTTATGTGAGAAATAATCCATGCAGTTGCTGAATCTGTCTTTATTTTGGACCTGTAGCCTATAGACTTTATGCAAATGAGGAGCGGCCAAAGTGGCGCTCTGTCTCTCCAATCACGCCGCCACGCTACCAGAATGCATTGCACAGCTGCTTACATTAACAATGAATGGGAAGCGTGGAAAGGACGAAGGCTGTGTACATGCACCTTTACTGGATTTAACATTATAGACATGACCACTAACTATTCATGTAACAACTTAGCCTCAAATTCACAGACTGACCGTATGCGGTCCAGCCTTATACTCGGTTTAACCAACCTTTGTTATTATAGATGACTATGGCAACTTCCTCTGCACTACCTTACACAGACAGACAGCTGCTGACTGAGGGAGACAAGTCAGGTTTTTGTTTCCTTGTCTTTTCAATGCCTTTCAATGTCATTTCATCTTTATGTCTTAGATCAAAGTGAGCAATCAGATTGTTGAAATAAAGGGGACAAGGGGCTTTGGCTGCTTCAGAGATTGATTTCTGGAAGATCCATTGGCTTATTTTGCCAACTGTTTTGCAGTACCCAGGCCAGAAGGAAGCCGGTAGCCACGGTAAAGCAAGTGATGACATTCTAGCCGGTGTCAAATCAGGGATCAAGGTTTGAAAATGACTGGAGCTATACGGTCATACTAAGCCTTATATCAAAGTCATATACAGTTTTCAGAAATTCACTTGTGTGTGCTGCTTAATGTCGGAGCTGTGTGTTATTAGCTAATCATTTTCCCAGAGCAGGAGGAGAATCCAGCCTGTGTCTCCAGGACTGCCAGAGGGACAAGAGGCCAAAATAAGTGGGAAGTCTATGAGCTGCCACTAACACACCCGCTGACCCGCCTGCTGGCCTCAAATCTGACCGGGTTGGTTTCATCAAGCGGTGGGTAAATCCACCTAAACTCTGGACCCCAGAGCTGGAAAGCTTCAAAAGTCAGGCAACTGGCCAAGTAATTATTGAATCACGCTAGTATTGTTCAGCAACTACATCAGACCTACTGAACACCTTATTCACTCTAAAATGTGACATGTAGGCGTTTGTAGGGTTAGGGGAATGTATCGCATTAACTCAAGTATTTGTTTTTGCATGTAAAATGTCTACATCGTGAAAATCAGGTTTATATTTTACCCTATATATGCACAGTTTTAAACTGTTTGGACTGTCTCTATCTGCCCATTATATTTTAATCATCTGGTTCTGACAGTCCATCCTTAGATATGTTGTGATGACTGTATACAAGAAGTGGACGTAGTCCCCGTGATGTCACCCAATTGGTTTGTTGACTGCCGTTTTGAAGCCTCGAGTTTGGCATTTTGGTGGTCACCATCTTGGTTATTTGCAACCGGAAGTGACACAAGAGAGTGGAGCTATGTACGAATGACTTTATGGACGAATAAACTGAAACTTTGGTGCTGCTGGAGAATGGGGCGAGGGAGGTCACTTCTCAGGGCCATCCAATCTCTGTACGCCCAAAGCGAGAGCTGTGTTCGGGTTCTCGGCAGTAAGTCGGATTCCTTTCCGGTGGGGGTTGGCCTCCGCCGGGGCTGTTCTTTGTCACCAATACTGTTCGTGATATTTACGGACAGGATATCGAGGCGTAGTCGGAGGGGGAGGAGGGTTTGCAGTTCGATGTGCTGAGGAGCTCATCGCTGCTTTTTTTGCAGATGATGTGGTCCTGTTGGCATCACCGGTCTGTGACCTCCAGCACTCACTGGACCGGTTCGGAGTGTGAAGTGGCTGGAATGAGGATCGACACCTCGAGTAGCAGATTGCCTACTCTGGGTAGGGAATGAGTCCTTACCCCAAGTGAAGGAGTTCAAGTACCTCGGGGTCTCATTCGCGAGTGAGGGAACAATGGAACATGGGATTGGAAAAGAGAGCTGAGCCGGAAGGCAAAGCTCTCAATCTACCGGTCAATCTTTGTTCCTACTCTCACCTATGGTCATGAGGGCTGGGTCATGACTGAAAGAACTAGATTGCGGGTACAAGTGGCCAAAATGTTTTTTTCTCAGGAGGGTGGCTGGCGTCTCCCTTAGAGATAGGGTGAGAAGCTCAGTCATCCGTGAGGGACTCGGAGTAGAGCCGTTGCTCCTTTGCGTTGAAAGGAGCCAGCTGAGGTGGTTCGGACATCTAGTGAGGATGCCCCCTGGGCACCTTCCTATGGAGGTGTTCCAGGCACGACCAGCTGGGAGGAGGCCACGGGGAAGATCCAGGACTAGGTGGAGAGATTATATCTCCACACTGGCCTGGGAACGCCTCGGGATCCCCCAGTCAGAGCTGGTTAATGTGGCTCGGGAAAGGGAAGTTTGGGGTCTCCTGCTGGAGCTGTTGCCCCCGTGACCCGAAGATGAGTGAGTGTTATAATTCATTGAAACTAATTTATTTTATCCATTATCTGAATAAAAAAACAATTACCTGTTGGGTGGACTAAAATACTGAAAAGTCCACACGTCTTTATTATTTATGCATATACCTTTTTTCAGCAAAAGATCCATTTGTGTTGCTGTAAAAGCCTGTCCCCGTACCCAGGAGCCACACAGTCTACTTGTGTTTCTCCACCAGCCCGACCCTTTCACTATAGCCCCGGCCCGACCGCACGTCTTATTGTGTTTATTCAGTAAGGTATTTGTTTTGGATGGCCAAATATGGCATATAAATCAGTCTACAAAGAACCAGCTCTCTGCAACGGTCCCGAACCCTCTGACTGCACTCCCAGCTGTAATCCCAGTGTTTATTCAAAGCGATGCAGGCAGCTCTGTTTAGTTTTCCTCTAAACTCCATCAATGAACTTCATTTCCAAGTTATTCTAGCATGGTAAGGAAAATGATTTACGTTTTTTAAAAGTTGCGGTTCATTCTCTCTGCTCTCTGTGATGTAGAAGGCATGAAGGATTCTTTTAAAGGAGACCACAGCACAGAGGAGTTCGCTGCAAATATTGGAACCACGTGCTCGCTGTGTATGTTACAAATTACTGGGTCTAATTAGAAGGACTGTAATAGTGATTAAGGGACTGGTTGTCTGATCATAATCTCCTGGTTTCTGGGTCTAGATATGCTGACGTAAGCTTTGATGTCCGGAGGCCTTTTCCCCTCCCTTCTTTCAAATCTCATTAAGTTGTGGAAAAGAAACATGAGCTCCTGTTCCCTACTCACCGAGTGTTGGCAAACAAAGAAGAATCTTTGAGATAAACTCCCTGATTGTGGACTAGCACCACAATAGTATCACCAAAAACCCTTAAATTTCCACCCAACTTAGTTAAGTCTATTTGGTAATTTTACAGGTCCGCAAATTTCATGGTAATTAGGTGATAATTAGCAAGTAACCTATTTGAAGTTTCTTTGGAATTACTGCCAAATTACCCCAATATTTACCTCAAAATTGATCAAAAATCACTTTATTATAAACATGATTTAATAATTATTAAATAGCATATAATGGTTAAAATAGGGCCCTTAGGCTTGAGAAGCGGCTGCTCTTCATCGGAGGTGGAAAACTAATAGAAGTCACTTCTGATCAGACACAAATCTCACCATTGTGTGACTTGTTGTCTACACAAATGTAACCTGGTAGCTAATGTCATGATTCAGGGAGTTTTTAAAGACATTTCAAAGAAGTTATTTACTAATTATTATCTATTTATCAGCAGACATGTCAATAAAGCATGCCAATTAACTTTGTATTCTTTTCCTGGAAATGTATTAAATGAATTACCAGTTATAGTGGAATTAAATAATGAAATAATGTTTATAATAAAGTCATTTTTTATAAATTTTGAGGTAAATATTGGGGTAATTTGGCAGTAATTCCAAATAAATTTCAAATAGGTTACTTGCTAATTATCATCTAATTACCATGAAATGTGCGGACCTGTAAAATGAAGTGTTTTATTAATTATCTTGGGCAACACTAAGCGCAGGATGCAGTGACGTTGAGGAGGTAAAATGCTGTGTGAAATACGCAGCCAATATGTGTGATCCAGAGCTCAAAGTTAAACTGGACACAAGCACAGACAGACCTCACTCACCCTCGCCCCCCCACTGTGGCTGGCTTGTTCTATGTGTCCTGTGACCTTGTGGTCTCTCACCTCGGGGGGCACGGCTCAGGGTAACAGATGCGGATCATTACTGGCGGCCTGCTGGACGAATCACACAGAGAGTCCTCCACCTCTTCTCTCTGCTTCCTGTTAACACACCTCACAACTGCTGTCTGCTTCCCTGGGCAGAGGACACAGATGAGAACCAGTTGGACATGAGAGGACAATAGGAATGGACAAAAGCATTTTAACTGCCAGTGTCCATTTGAGAAACCTCACCAGCGGCACACGTGGCTGAGCAGGCGGTGAAGCCCCTGTAGTCCCAGCTGTACAGTTCGTCTGTATGTATGTAAGGGACCTCCTGGTCCTGGAGGCCTGCAGAGATGCCTGGAGCTTTGGTACACGGCCCCTGGATGCAGGGCCTCTCCAGCTGGGGTCTGTCCTCGCCACACTCCTCCTCTGGAAGGTCCACCTCCGTCTTGGTGAATGAGAGCAGCACCCGGCACTTCACCTCCCGAGTCTGCCTGCCAGGCCCACAGGTGGTGGTGCAGGGTAACCAGGGCCCAGGTATGAACCTGAACACAGAGGTAGAGAACATACTGGATACAGAGAGAGCCATGGCAAAGAGTGTAGAAGCAAAGAGGCGAAACTCCGGTGCTTTTTTGACAACACCTGCTAGATGGTGCTGCAGTAGCGCTGCGGTAGCGCTGCGGTAGCGCTGCCGCCAGTTTGGACTGAAAACGCCAATAAGTCCATAGCCATGACTCTATAAAGGCCAATCATCACAAAACATGCAGGATGTGTCCACAAGAGTTCCTGAAACATACCCTGAAGGTTTCATTCAAATCGACCACTAGGGGGGGCTACAAATGCAAAGAATGAGCGTAGCATAACACAAATCAGACTATAAATCAGACATTGTTTGTCTAATCATGACAAAACTCACAGGATAAGTGTCATAACAATGTTGAACCACATGCGTAAAACTATTTTGTAATCGCTCAAAAGGTTGGCGCCATCAGTTCAAAACGTGCATGGGCCTGGCGCAAATTTGGCCATAAATCAATGACAGTTTGTCCAAACATCACCAAACTTGCTGGATATTTTTATTAAGCTATTGAAACATGAAACAAAATGCTTCCCAAGAATTATGACTGGCGAGACATTGAGTGTGCAATTAGTCCTCATTTAGACAGAATTCAACTAACTGAAGTGACTTTGTGAAGCCAGAAACCCGCTCGTTGCTGCTTGTGATGTTCAGATTAGTAATTGAGCTTCTTCGTTCTATTGAGCGAAAAAAAGGCTTGAACCCGCGAACTGCCGCTTGCGGCTGTAATTCAGTTTAGAATTGTCAACAGACTACAATGAGCTCTGGTAGAGTGGTAGGGTGTGCATATTAAGATAACCAAGAATGCTGAAAATGATCTGCTAAAACATTGGA
Source organism: Sebastiscus tertius (assembly GCA_916701665.1). Classification (NCBI taxonomy): domain Eukaryota; kingdom Metazoa; phylum Chordata; class Actinopteri; order Perciformes; family Sebastidae; genus Sebastiscus; species Sebastiscus tertius. Next base: position 12,728 of record CAKAOH010030777.1, read on the forward strand.
GCATGCCCTTTGGAGTTGCCATAAGATGCAAGAATTCGATACTTATGTACATAGAGGTGGCGGATCGTTTGGGGCAAGTGGGGCAAAGTCCCACCTGATAGCAACAGAAATAAAGTGTGGTTGCTGCTGTTATTGACCATTGTTCTACAATATAAGGTCAGTGGCTGGATGGAATAGTTCAAATGTTTTTTTAATTGTTTTTGGCTTGAGAAGCCGCGTTGTGGGGATAGCCCCACACTTGCAATCAAGTGCCTCGAGTGTGCAACAATACTTGTGCCCAAAGCCTTTGCCAATGAAAACAGATGGCACAAATTGAATGCCAAGTGGGGCTGATTGCCTGAACAGGTTTTCAGGATCTCTAACATCTTTCTGAGATGATTACCAAACAATCAAAGCAGCAGGATGACGCAGTAAAATTAGTTTTGCTCGGCAAAGCCAATGTATCAACTTAAACTGACAGCACATATAAACGATGAATTGAGCAGAATAACAGCAAACAGAAGAGAATGGGTATGTGCTCAGTCAGATTATCAGCTGTGTTGAACTGTGTGGAAAATGTTTTTTTTTCCATCTACAAATGCCGCTGTCTGTACATGAAACTTATATCATGATAAGACTCCTGAGCCAAACATGATTTGCAAACAGACGTCTTCTTATGTGCAACCTTGTGCCCTGCATCTAATGACTGGGTATGAAGAAGGGGCAGAATACGCAATGGTTCTGTTTAAGTCACTTGGTCTCTGCAACTCTGTCACTTTCCAAGAACACCTGTAAAGCCTGCTAATTCTTCTGTTACAGTGCAATGGCTAACCAGCAAGATTAACTCGTTCTCGCTCCCAACTCATCAAATACCACAGTTTGGGCAGCGCCCCTTCGGCATCGGAAACTGACTCATGGAGGCACCCTTTAGCAACAGTATGTGACGAACCGGGCTTTCAACTAAATCCAATGTAAACCCACCAACAGCGTTATTTAACGGTCGGAGCAAGTAACGTAGTATTCACAGTGTGAGAATCCGCTTACAGCAGGTGGGAGAGGTGGTGGATGGGTCAAACAAACACAACACTTTCAACCAGGAGGCCGCTGTTCGTGTGCTGTGTGAAACTAAAAGTATAAAGTTGACTTATTTTATCACATCAGTCTTTAGTCACTCGTCGGCATCGTCACTCCCGTGAGTCATGTGAGTCGCTAGTCAGTGAAGTTAACGTCAACCACGACTGTTTCCTAACCCTACCTAAGAGGTTGTGTTGCCTAAATCTTAGTTCCTGTGAAAACTGAAGTTTATTTTGAAAGGACACTATGCATGTAACAAGCGTATATTGACACGCCGTCCCTGGTGCGTCCAAAAGTAACGCAAGAGGGGTGTCCCATGCATCGGTCTCCGATGCCGAGCGGCAGGTATTGATATGCAACCAAGGTATGCAGAATACCATCTCTGAACGCACAACACGTCTAAAGCAGATGGGCTACAGCAGCAGAAGACCACCCGGTACTAGCAAGGTGTACCTAATAAAGTGGCCGGTGAGTGTATATATTATAGAGATATGATGCAATCTGTATTTCATTGGCACCACTGTTTCCCTTTGTTTTTTGTTCTCTCCATCCTCAACATGGCGTGTGGAATACTGCAGACTGGGCAGACTTGTTTTTCATGTTGTGATTGAGCTTTTATGTTAAAGTTCGTTGCAGAGATTTGAACGCGGCAAAGACCCCGTGTTACTGAGGCTTCCATTACCGCTGTTCTTGTGTAAACATGTCAGTATCTATTAGTATTACTGCTTGTACTGCGGAGCTGTCTGTTTACTGTTAATATGCTCCCATAAAATCAGTGCGTATGCTGTGTATCTCCTGTCACTACAAGCATGCGTTGTTTCCTTCTTGTATCCCATGTACTGCAGCCTCTGTCACACGGTGTTGAAAGCCATGGAGGAGGACTTACAGACGCTCTACTAGATCATGAGTAAGCATTTTTATGGAAAACCAATCCATATTAGGGTAACATGTAAAATTGCCAAAGCATTTATGGATTCAAGTGCATGCTTTTTTCTGCCTTTATTTGATAGTAAAAGTAGAGACATGAGAGAGGTGCATAATCCAGGCATAGCTGGACTGCGCATCACATGCTGCCCATATTTTGATACCGTATTTGGTATACGTTATCTGAAGGGACAGCAACCCACAAAATGCAACCAGACATTCATCCACAGACACGTGGGGGTTTGCATTGTAAAGAAAGGGTGATCGCTGGACCCACTTGTCCCATACCATCCCATATCGCTGCAAGTTTGTCACAAAGCGTATGACATGGGAGAAAACATGGAGAGTCTTCAGAGACGTGGTGGTTGGAAAGATTACCCTTCCAGTGTGAGGCTTACTGATGCTTTGCCTTTTGACTTGGGACACTCCAGCCAAAATGAGCAACCCAATGTAGGCTTTTCAAGTGGGTCACATCCAAGTCTTTCCAGCTGTCCTCATACAGTTCAAGTGGGGAGAGGGACCACGAGAACTGTCCTTCAGTTTTTGGGGGTTAAGAGTTCAGTAGACAGATGGAGGTACGGACAAAACTAGATGTGGCCCTTCTGGTTTCTTAGGGTTGTCTTATATCGACGTCTGGAGGGCATGAGGTTGTAGTAGGGGTATGATTCTCGCTTTGGGTGCAAGAAGTCCCGGGTTCAAATCCCGGACGAGCCCCCAATTTATGTTATGCCACTGTCTAGGGGAGTCGGAGCTAACAGTATTGAAGGTGTGTGTAGTGTCTATCCGTTTCTTATGGATGATGCTGAGTGGCTCCTGCTTCTGCCCGATGATCTTGCTGCTGATCCTCCAACAACCCTGTTGAGGAGGTTCAGGTTGATAGCACTCATCCCTCCAAACCATATCGTTATATTGAAAGTCAGTATGAATTCAACGAAGGCTCTGCAGAATGCCTGCAGGACTGACTGACTTATACTATAATCACGCTTCCAGTATGACCTTGGGGAGCACTAGTTTGAAATAAATAAATCTTTCCTCAAGGCCTCTTTGAATGAAGGTCACTCAGAGCGAACTCTGTTTTTTGCAGTTTTGTGATTATGTCTGTTGTATGCTTTGCTTTCCTTATCTGGATCCAATTCTCAGCTGCTTCTTTATAAAAATGTTAATAATCTTTAATAAATGTAAGTGCCAATACCTCAAACTGAACTACGTTTTAAGTACAATGCATTCTTACTTTCCATTCCAATCTGTACACAGCAGATAACATGACTTTGATGACTTGCTTCAGTTCACTGAGTCTCTTCCCCTTCCACCCTAACTCCAGCTGCTTCATGTAATGAAATCCTAAAGCTGCTGACTGGCAGATGCACCAGAGGTAATGTGTGACAGTGAGCTTGTTACAGCAACCGAACACGGGTGAGCAGAGAGAGCAGAGGTTCCCTGGAGGTGAGTCTCTCTGTAGGGCTCTCTTGAGACGGGCGAGAAATTAAAGGAAAACCCTGCATGAATGGATCACATGACATCAGAGAGACTAAAAAGCTCATTAACGATTATTAACATTCATGCATGTCTTGCACGTTGTAGCAATCCCTTGACTAGCTTGAAGCAATGCTGCTATATGAGCTCTATTCTTTCTTCTTTTGCAGTGGAAGGACTTTTTGACAGGCGGTTTGAGATAAAAGGTGGAGGTAAAGGTGAACTTGCAATGCGACCACCTACAGATGAGGTCTGGTTGATCTGATCGTTTTCCCTTCGCAATCCATTCTGCATGCCTTTATCTTCACTAACATTTTAAAATGTGTCGACTTGAGCAAAAAAATGCTTGTTTACAGAAGGGATTTATGAATCTGCTTCACAGAGACAAAGGAAAAGGAGAACGACTGGAACAAAATAACAACAGAGACTGTTTCTGGTGGGTTCAGTCAGAGGCTGAGCTGAACAGAAACACACACAGACACACTCCTACACACACAGTTGGTGCGTCGCTACTATAGCTAGCTTACAACTAAGGTCTGTGCCATTGCCTATATATATATAGTCCATGGTCTGTTGGTCTAAACCAGGGGTCGGCAACCTTTACTATCAAAAGAGCCATTTTAGGCAAAATAAAAAAGAAAAGAAAATCTGTCTGGAGCCGCAAAACATTTGAGCATTGTGATGAAGGTAACACAGTTTATCGTCTAAGTATATAGTATATAAGTCTAATGCAGTGAGGGCCAAAGAGACAATGTACTATGGAGTAGTAGAGCCACATTGAGGGAAAAAAATCTGAGATTTCCAGAATAAAAATCCGTTTATTACGAGAATGAAGTCATAACTTTACGAGAAAAAAGTCGTAATATTACGAGAATAAAGTCATAACTTTACGAGAAAAAAAGAAAATAACTCCTGAAATTACTACTTTATAATATTGACTTTATTCTCATAATATTACGACTTTTTTTCTTTGATACTAGATTTAATTTAGCTGGAATATCCCCTTAATGCATGCAGAGGTATTAACCCTGGGTTTTGTAGCATGCAGGGTAACTACCAGAGCTGAGCTTCACATGCTCATCAAATTAATGTGGCTTACATAAGATTTGCCGGGCTGCATGTGATGGAGATTTGCCATAGGTGTGTGTGCAAAGTGTTTGAGGTGTGTGTGAGCTCTGAGAACTGATGGATCCCAGGGAGGCTATCAGAGCTGACCAGGCCTGGAGCAGCAGGCAATAATCACATGCTTATCATCAGCAGCAAAGAGAGAGGAAACAGAGCAGGACAGATTCACACAGCCCTGGATAAGCTGTGTGTGTGCGTAGGGCGATGTGCCTGAGAAGTGTTTGATTAGCATGAATAAAGAGTGCATATACGCTGAATCTACTGACATTATATAGAATCTTTCAGACATGCAAATGTACTATTCAAAATGTCTGTATCTTGCCTGAATTAGCACCCTAGTCACTTTCATGAAGTCACGATGAGAATCTCACCACATTGGTGCTCGGTGAATTCAGAAAACTGTATCCATTGTATTCAGAGAGCCACATGTCGCTGCTGCGGTATGAACTGAGATTTAATTGCAATAAACAGATCAAAAGGAAGCCGAAATAACTACATAATGACGTAGAATTCTAAAAAGTCTGAATTCATCCTTGGTCAGGTCTGTCCGCAAGACGACAAGCAACGACTTTTAAAATGCTTGTTTTCTGAATGGAGTTTGGATCGATCAGTGCCAGGCGATGCAGCTGCTCCATCAACACTCAAGATAAAGTCTAGGCATAAATACGGCAGCGACGTTGTAGACAGTCATAATACATTTATACACAGAGTTTGGTCTCTGTACAGATATTGATGTACTATCGTAGCTCTGGATGACCACAGACACATACAAGATTATTTTCCTCCATTTCTGATTCAATAACACCAAGACGTCAGTGACGACAGGAGGAGGATCTCAACACTGATAGGCTTTAGAGACACACTGTACCTGACTCACTCAAGCTGAAATATTAATAATGTGAAACCGAACCAGACTAAATAGAACTAAAATAGAACCAAAACTATAGATTTCACTCTGATTCGGACGATGGTTTGTTGTGAAAACGCCCTGCTGTATGTCTATGTAGACAGTGGAGCAATGCCATTCTGACTGGTACAGAATATGCACAGACGGGGCGGTATCATGAAACAATAAAGTGTAAAACTTTCCAGTTTTAGGTAGAGAGAGCACAACATTAGGACTTAAACAAGAGGGGGCAATGCATGTTGTCTATGTGTGTAAATGTGTGTGTACTCACGTGGGGTCCTCTGTAGCAGTGTGCTGTTCCTCCAGCTCGTGGGCTTGTTTTAACCAGGGCGTCTTGGCCTCCACTGGCAGGGACTCTGACAGAAGAGAGACAGAAAATGAGTTACACCCCCAGTCATCCCAGTCTAACACCAGCGATCAGGGCCTGAACTCATCAAGCACATCAGAGGATCCTTCCTGGACCAAACAGTTGTATAACCTGGGGACGTCATCCTGTCTACTGCAGGACTCAGAGCTGTCCCAGCAGGAGGTGAGTAGGCGTGGACCTGCTGCATGGCTCTAACACTTTACATCAACATATAACAAATGATTATCTGACCTAAAAATGACCTGACCTTTCAAAATACCCACGGTCAACATGTTTCCTTGTGGGCCTTTCACACAGAATGTGGCAACGGCCGGCTTTTCACCGCGCCAAGAAAATTCAATTCAATTCAACTCAATTCAATTTATTTTTGTATAGCGTCAAATCACAACAGAAGTTATCTCAAGACGCTTTATATAGAGAGCAGGTCTTAGACCGTACACCATAGTTTAGAGACCCAACAAGAGCCACCAAGCGCGCTGTGGTCAGGAAAAATTCCCCGATTACTGGGAAGAAACCTGGAGCAGAACCGGGCGCAGGGCGGGCGGCCATCTGCCGAGACCGGCTGGGGGGATAGGTAGATAGATAGATAGATAGATAGATAGAGAGAGAGAGAGAGAGAGAGAGGGAAGCAGCCACAATAATAGCCTAGCAGCTGTAAAAGAGTGATAATACAACTATCGGAACTGATATCATTGGGTCGTCCTCAGACGGGCTTTCAAGCGGAGCTTCCAGCTGTCTCAGTCCACCATACATCTGGCTAGCTTGCCAGCACTGTCCAGCATCTCTCCTCAGTACATCAGTAAAATCACAGCAAGCACAGCACAACTTCTCGCACTTCTCTCGAAAAAGATAGCAGCATGTGTTGCTGAACTTGCATTATATTATATTATAGTTACACTTTATGTGCATGTTCCATGAGTAGTTTATCTTTCTCAGACTTGACAAATTGGTCCTATTTGTTATTGGTTGATAGTGATGAGGAAAGCAAAGAGACTGGACTGTTGTCTTCTGCATATGGCCGACACGTTCATGAATTTGTGATGTAACTATTTGTCTCTCACAAGAGAGATTTATAAATCTGGGGAAAGAACACCTTCTCCCATTAGGATGAACACAGGCATCATGCATCTTAAACTGTCATAGTTACCAGTAGAGGAAAGACTCGCCTTAAGCACGGTCACATTCTTTAGTAACAGCATTTATTCTACTAAACCCGAGTTTTTATAAAGTCAAATGACCAAATGCAGCGACATTTATCCTGCCATCAATCACTGGAACAGCTGCCCTCTTTACATACGTCAATCCTGCAGCAAATCCTCATTCAAATACCATTTAAGAACGCATCACTTAAGCAGCTGATCGATAGTCCCGTGTTGGGCATGTATAATGTTTTGTTCTTTTTCCCTGATAATGGACCATGAGGCTAAATAATTATAGATGATGAATATCAATATGTTTGAATGATGGGAACAATTTAATGACCGTTTTTTTAATGTAAGGCAGTTACAAGTGAGGGCTATTTTATTGATGCATTACACTACCGTCTTAAATGAGCACTATTTTTATTGATGCCTATGATGCTATTCTATACTATTACCCTTTTTTTCTTCTTTTTTTTACTTTCTGCATTGCTATTTCATACTATTTTATTATTTTATGCTCATTTTATGTCTATTTTTTACTGCTGTGAAGCACTTTGGGCTGCAACTAAAAAAATGAAAAACCATTTCCCAAAACCCAATCACCCTTCAGCCCAAAAGCCAGCTAATATCTTTATGTACGGTCCATCATTTTGTATTCTCTGTGTCTGTGTCTGTGTCTATGTCTGTGTCTCGCAGAGAGGTATCTGAGTTTAGTCGTCTAATACAGAGTTCTATTATTACAGGCGAAAGCTCTTAAGTGGCATTTAGAGACGTACCGTACACATGCGTGCGTGCAAAACTCTGAGCTTCTCTGGGAGAGAATGACGAGCTTTTAAAGAATCCAGCAGTTTAATGAGCGGCGATGCTCGCTTACGGTGGACGGATCATAAATTAAGGCCTCGTGATGGAAGCTGATGCAAATGAAGCCTGCTGTTTTTATGGTGGTGACTGGTGGGCATCGAGGACAGCACGCACGCACACACACACACACACACACACACACACACACACACACCATCACCACAGCTAATGCGCTAAGCATGACTGAAAAAGAGCCCTGAGTCACAACTACAGTGCGTTCAGCCTACTATATATCAAACACTATAAGAGCAAGAAACACATTTTTATATTATATTGGTGCTGTATTAACATGAATGTTACGTGGCTTCTATTTTAAATTGACCTTTGGACCAGTATGTTGCTTATACATGCAATGTTTTAGTACTGCATGGTCTGTAGTTTTGTACCCAAATGTTCAGTATATAATATGTGTATGCAATGTTGCTATGCATTTTTTCAGAGTGCAGATAATATAAGGTATCTAATGGGATGTAAAAGTCATATATCACATACATGTACAACTAGCAAAGTGCAGTCAGTGGAGTGCAGATCATCACCAGGTGTGTCTTCCTCTCTCCTCCCAAACTAAGAAGAGATGAATCTCACTCAGCTGTCCCTCCCGGCTCACTAACAGTCAAGATGGTGGTGAAGATAACAAAAACGTGGATTTACCCTGTCCGTTATGTTCTTAGCTTTCTTATAATACACACACAGAGACTCTCCGTCAGTTCTTAGTGTCCTACCTCGGGCCTTGTGGCAGGCGATGGGGACCAGACAGTCTTCCTTAACGTGAGGTTTGAGCGACGCTTCGCAGCCTCCGATGTGCTGCCCGCGATGGTCGATGCACAGAACCACCCGGTACCGCAGGCCACGGCCACACGTCACCGTGCACTGCAGCGGGACGGCAGCACACACACACATTATCTCACATGTTATACACTTCACAAGTGGCATCAATCAATTCAAGCGATTAAAGGTTATTTTCATCGATTGCCAATATGTTTTGGCTCTACTTGTGATCCCACCAGTTTATACGTCTACCGGTTGTGACCAGTTCAGTCACATTCAGTCCATTTGAACAGTGAAGAAGTAAAATGATTCAGACATTTTTAAGAAATGGGAAAAAGGCTGTACAAATAATAGTAAAAATTAATAATAAAATGCTGCTTTCTTCCTGTGTTAATCATCTTGTGACCCCTCAGATTGATCTTATTCCCCCTTTGGAAGTCCAGAAAACCAATTTAATAAAAAACAAGGTGAATTTTATACCTCTGATTAAAGCCGTCTGGTTGCTCAAATGAGTTTCTGGCTGGTGTTAACACTGACCTGAGACCACTCCATGGCCACCCACTGGGGGCAGGCGAAGGTGTTGCAGATCTGTCGGGTGGTAGGTCGGGGGGAGTGGGTGCACTTCCACTCCTCCACCTGGGAGAACTGACCGTGGGTGTCCTCCTCCACGCACAGCACGCTGCGGTCCTGCCAGCCGCCGCCTTCACCGCAGGACACCGAGCACTGGGTCCAGGGGCCCTGCTCCCAGCTGCACACACAATACAACGAACACAGGACAGGACAGGAGCCGAGCTCAATTAATGCTTCCTCATGTCATTTAAAGATGCATCGAACATTGTTTGATCTTCATAAAATGTCCAGACCTAAATTTAAAATATAACAATGTTTTTTTCCATGAAGCAAAACACCGCATTAAACCTCTGGATACTGAAAATACAAAGAATCAGCCCTCTGAACTCTTGTATGATTATCTGGGTGCTCCTACAAAATACACTAATACAGCAAGAGGGTCGCAGGTTCAAACCCGGCTTGTGGCCCTTCTGTGTGGAGTTTGCATGTTCTCCCCGTGTTAGCCACGGATGAATAAAGAGACCTGGATACAGCGTTGGAGACGGGGCCCCGTTCATTCCTATGAAAGTCGCTCAGTGGCGCATGAAGCCAAAATGGCTCGACTTCAGACTGGAAAAGTACCCGGATCTTCCGTATTCATTGGGCCCATGGAGCAGGCACAGGAGCGTTTCCTTTAACTCCGCCTCCCAGCCCTCGCTCCAGTCTCGGTCTGGGTCTCATTCACATGAACGGAGGAAGGAAAATAACTCTGGATTCGGCTGTTAGTGCGTTTTACAACTTTTAGGACCTAAAGATTTAAATAAGGACTATTCAAGTGTTCATACTGGGAAGTTGATTTACCTAAAAAAAAAAAATAATCCGCTGAGTTACAGACGTCTCTTTCCCAATATAAGTCTATGGGAAAAAGTCCTTTTGGGCCAAATGGCTTCACATGACGGACACGGAAGTTGTAGTACCACCGTTTGGCCACTACGGAAATTGGCATCAATGACCGCCGCTCTTCCTGGGGGGCTTGGGGTCTTGACCCCAGAAAGTTTGAGAACCCTCACCCTATGACATCACAAGTTTGAGACTTACTTCTCTGGTTTCTGTCTTTGAGAGAGAGTACTCTCCGAGGCCTTAATTTAGGTGGTGTTCCCCTTTAAAATTTAAATGAGGCCGTTTCCCCAATTGTTAAGGTACAAAGCAATACTGTAATATATACAGTAATATTGTTAGATGACAGTCGACACAATAAAAATGCGTCCAGTGTGCAGCACATAGCAGTGATAATATAATTCACTGTAACATTTCAACAGTTGTTGGACTTCAGCAGAGATTAAAGTCAAGCGGGTCCTCTGGGGGAAAAAGCCTCACACCCGCAGTACGGGTATACTCACATCAATGAACTCTCTCTCGGCACCGATTCCACACACACATTTCTGCTCTGAACATATGCCGGTGTGCAGCAGCGTGCTGCGGCGCTACACAGCCTAGCAAGTCTAAAGGAAACGGGGGAAACTTATTATCGTTCTCTCCCTGTGACGGAGTTTGAGGCAGGCAGTCGCACCCGATGGGAACTCACAGAGCTCAAAACACCACATGGATGGAGCGCACAGCCAACTAACTTTTGGGAGGAATTCAAAAAGAAAAAATAAATCATATGCAAAACTGGAGCAGTCTCTCCCGATGGATAGATGGAAGTCAGACTGAGGAGAGGAGAAGTGTTGATTGATGGGTAACGCTTTACTTTGGGAGACAGCTGCTGTGGAAGAGCACTAACTGAGAGTAACTGCTTTTAAGACACAATGAAATGAAGGTGATTTGTTTCACCGTTTGTTTCATTTGCTCGTTAAGTTGGGGATTTAATTTATTTCTTTGGAGTGTGGGGGGGCTTAGAGGAAGGGACGGTAGACTTTTTTTGAGGAGCAGGGAAGGCCTGACTATATTTTATTTTCTATTATGGCCTTCCCTGTGATTTGTGGTTAAAAACACATTTCCATTCTTCATAAACATGCTCATCAGGACTTTTTTATTTTTCCCATCACAATTAACTCACGGAGGCAGGCAAGACATTTGATCTGCAACTTTTGAAATCCATGCACTAAATATAAGATTGTGTATTGGCAAGAATTTGGCAATACGATACGTATCATGATACAAAGGTTACGATTCAATATGTTGCGATATTTTAATTTAATTTTAAGAAAACTGTCATAGTATAAAGAACATGCTATCACATGCTTAAAATCTGAGTTAAAAAAGTTCACTTTTTTATGCAATCAGAACAGTGGAATTTGCATTTATCACAGTCCCTGTAACATCCAACATCACAGCACTACTTTGAGAGAACACATCTCTTTACAAATGAAATAAAGTATTGACTGAGTTCATCTTTGCATGCAAACTATTAATTAAAAATTGATCCAGTGGTTTTGAGAATTGATTCAGTATCACAAAACATAACATCGCGATATTCGATTTTTTTAAATATATTCTTACATCTCTGCGCTAAATGAAGGAATAACATTTTAGAACTGATGTCATTCAATGTTCAATATATTTTACACCAAAAAAAAACATTATATGCATGGTAAATTACAGTGTTCGAATTACACCGTAGCTTCAGGGGAGCCCTATTTTTCAGGGATGGGAGGGTACAGTAACAAAAATAAAAAACGAAAATATTCATATATTATGTATCATAGTATAGTATGTCGAAAAATTTGAAGAAAAAAGTCATAGTATAGTACATGTATATTGAAAATTATAAAAATATTCATAGTTTAGTATGTCGAAAAAAAACAACAAATTACGAGATGACATTTGAACACATCATGATAAAGTTAGACTTTACCTTCGCCAAATACTAATTTTTACTGAACAGAGCTTGAACGCACCATAATGGAACCTCCGTTAACGTTAGTAACTCCGTTATTTAACCAATCCGGACTGAGCTGCCTGCCGGCTGCTAACAGGTAACGTTACTAACCCTCCTCCTGCTGATTACAACACAGATTTGTCGTTCACAGTGTCACACTATCAGGGAAAAAACAGGGTGCATCCCCTCAGGTTTAGGAGCATCATGCTTTTGAGCGCTTTTTTTTCTCTCCACCGTTTCTACGGTCCCAAACAAACTGATACAGCGTGCATATGCCGTTGAATCATTGTGCATGCGTAACTGTCGGAAAGCATCAATAAGAGGAATCGATAGTCACGGAGGCATGAGATGCCAAAGAATCGGACAACAGGAACCGATTCTCTACTCCCATCACTAGTGTTTTCCCTGTCCACCAAAGTGCCGGATGGTCTGACGATTTCAGACCATGACTGTTATATTTGATTACTTGTGTGCATTGGTGGCTGTTATGAAAATTGTCATTGCATTCAAATATTGAGATTTAAATTGGGATATATTCTTTTTTTTATCTTTAAGCTTTTTGTAGTTAAGTTGGGAACAGTGTGGTTTTTAAAAAAAAAAGAATTTAAGAATGTGTATAATTTAAGAAAAAAAATTAAACATTTAAAGTGACCACAACAAATAAATGAATAAATAAAACATAAATTATTTTCTAGTAGGAATATGAAACTGCAAGGCTGTAATAACGTCCCTTTTTCATGTAGATAAATTCCTCTAAGCAACTTTTGTGGATGATTTACAGCATTTCTCCCCGAGACTTCAACGTGTTCAGGTGACTCTCCGTAACTCTTGTTTGCTGTAACTTCTCCTACTTCAGGGTGCTTCAGTGGATGTATTCCAACCAGTAATCACATCACAGAATTATAAGCACTCGCTGCCCACTCACGTCCTGTGTTAGATCTCAGCCAACACCCCGGCCAAACTGGAAACATGTCAAACAATAGACGAATCACAGCAGTAAAGTAACTTTTTCAGAATGAAGGATTGTAATGGTGACTCACCGAGGCAGAGGTTGGTAGTGATCATACGGCATCACCTCTTTGAATCCATCACTGGAGGATAGAAAATATCAGAAAACACTGTATGAGTCTGTGATATCCAGGTGTTAGTCCTAATCATGAGGTTATTAGAAGCTTGGGAAAGCTAAATGTAAGCCCACTCAGAGTGCTTATTAATAGCAGTTTGCTCTTCAAGGTTATAATAAAGTGGTACACTGCACTGCTGATTTAGCATTTCTGCTCTTAAGCTTTCGTGATTAAATCCTCCATCGATCCAGCCCTTCATAAAAGAAGCATTGAGTTGAGCTGAGAAGATAATCAGCCAGAGAGGAGACGTGACTTTAACTTTCCATAACCGTCACTGTGTGATAGAACATTTGTCAATTTGATCATAAATGTAGTTATGTAGCAACTAGCGATGATCTCTACCTCTCTAGGCAGGGGTCCATGTTGCACTCCTTGAGTTTCGGTGTTGGTTTGGTGTTTTCAGGGTAGCTGTTGCAATGATGCTCAGGCAGGCTCTGGTTGGATCGGATGTCTGTGCACTCTGCAGAGTTCAGCTGATAGCCTGGGGGAGGAGAGCGCACACAGATGAAGCTGGATACACAAAAGCTGAGGATCAATAAAAACTCAAACAATGTCAAACCATTACTCAACACGAAGAATGATGGTCACCTCACCTCCTCCACAGGTGACCGAGCAGGGGAAGAAGTCAGTCTCTCTCCACTGGTACCTGATTGGCTGGTAGAAGAGAAACTGGACCACTGTGTCCTTGGCGCCCCCGTACTTCATCTGCACAACATACAGGGTGAACGAACAGTAGAGAGGAACAGCGTCATGTTAAGCAGTATAGTGTAGGGTAGAGGAGATTAGAGGACAGGAAAGTAGAGCAAAGGGACCTACTATACTAGAAAGAAGCCATTATTATAAGTGGGTGCATTAGAGGCTGTGACTTATCACATTCACTACTTTCACCTTCTTTAATCACTTGGCTATCCTCATCATGACGCACTGACAGTGACACTGGGACACATCTACCTGTAGGCTATTCTAATTAACAATATGGAGCTACAGAAAATATTTTGGCTGGCCTTGTTTGAAAAACGATGACATGCACATTAAAGCATGGGGGAGTTCTGTGGTTATTGTACAACAGTCTGATGCTGGTTGCACAAAATGTAACCAGCAGATCTGTGGTTCCCGTGCGTAATGGTGGCTTGACAGCAGCTCGTGTGCACAAATGAACTAAAACATGGGAACAAATTATAACTTATACGCACAAATGACTAAACTGTGGCCTCAATATATCTATTTTCCTCTCTATGGCCACTGCCGGGCTTCGTAAGAGAGATGTAAAGTTAAACAAAGTAGTGGCAGTGATTTTGTAAGCGTTGAAAATGTGTCTGAACAACAGAAGTGATCTGAGAATCAAATTAAGGTCAGAGTGAGACATCCCCCTGAAATCTCTGGCTACGATTTTCACACAAACTGAAATCTTTCTAATCGAAGTTGTTCAGTAAGTGAAAGAATTACACCTCTTTAATTCAAAGGGAAAGGAGCCGCCTTAGATAATAAAATGAGCGCTTTCCAACAGCGCCTTCTTTTCTTTTGATGATGTAATTGACGTGTAAGTCATTCAGCAAAACTTTGAAGCTTTGGCCAAAACTACTGAATCTTCTATAAACTGACCTTTCAAACACAGAATGTGATTTGTTATAGCTATCACCAGTTCACCCGTTCTCATTCCCACGCTTTATCGCGGCCGTTGGCGTTAGATACCGACGCACAAGGCACCCTTTAGTGTTGGTATGAAACGCACCTGGCTTTCCATTAACTACAATATAAACCCATCTGTGTCAATATTAAACGCTCGGAGGAAAGTGCTGTGGTGACGTAGTTTAAAGACACACACCTGGCTGGTGTGAGGGGAGGTGGACGGGTCCAACAAATACAAGGCTTTCATCCAGGAGACCTGTTTCGTGTCCTGTGCATCTCGTTACAATCAGCTATACGTTGTTCGTGTTCACAACGTTCAGCGTCATTTTCACTGTTCTACAAACGTAGTATAGTTTTAAGCCCAACCAGGTTGTGTTTTCCTAAACCTAACAAAGTGGTTTTGTTGCCTAAACATAAGCACATGTTTTTGTTTAATTCATAACGTGTTTACTGCGACCGAAAAAGTGACACCAAGCGGTCTGACAAAGCGTCAGTATGTGTGGAATTGCGCTACTTTTGAAGTGTTGCCGTGGGTTGAATTTTGTGTCCACTGGATGGTAAGACCTATTTTGCGCGTAAATTACATGAATAATATCCCCCCCAAAAAACTAATCCTATCAAACTGATTTTAGATCAGCCCATAACCTGCACACATGGACATAGGACATGTCACACACAGGTTAGTGTGAAGCTACATGTTCACAGAGCTATTTTATTTTATTTATGATAATACTATATCTAATTAAAAAGGCCATTTTGGGACCGAGGTTAAAGGACTGTTTAAAGAAAACTGATTTGAATGCTGGCACACTAAACATTTATGGTGTTACTCTGTAGATATTACAATACATTTGGCAATGACAGCAATGTTGTTGGACTTTAAAAGCAGTGTTTGGCAGGGGGATATTTTGAGTTCTGGTGTTGGGCTGTTTTTTTTGGGCTGTTTGGCTGGTTTGGTCTCACAGACCTGGCAACCCTGCTGTCGGAGCTACCATGGAGCCGACACTGTCACCAAAGAACTTGTATTGACAAACTTGTAAGAACTTGTGTTTTGGACTGAAGGTGACTGATGTACTATCAAAGGACGCCAGTAAAACGTCCGCCTACAAAGTGCCATACGAAAGTGAAACTAATTATTTCTATTCTATTGTCATAATTTTAATGTCTCTGCTGACATGGTCTGAGCTGAACAATAAAAATAAATGGTACGGGAAGAATCCACCGTTACACCCCTACAAGGGATCCCTTTGAAAATGGCCATGCCAGTTTTTCCGTGGTTAGTACTAATGGATCCTTTAGGTTTTCTAGTATCATATGATGCCAGTATCTTCACTCTAGCTTTAAAACTGAGCTGGCTACAACCTCCGAAAGACAGAATAGTGTCCGGATCAGCCGGTGGATTAAGATTTAATTAAAAATCGATACAGCGTTTTGGAGAATCAATACAGTATCGCAAAACATAATACTGCAATACTCATGTGTATCGATGTTTTCTTACACCCCTAGTAAACATCCAACCCAACAGTACAGCACCAAAACTTCATCTGCAACATCTTACCCTTCTCCTCCCCCTATATCCATCATCTCCTCTCCTCTATGCTTTCCTACCCCCACGCATGGCGTAACCAGAAACCGCTGTTACAACATCTACTCGCAGTGAGTCCCATCCCGCGGTGGCAGCTGTGACATCATTTTCAATGGTTAAGCGTGTGAACTGACTGTAACAGCTGTATTTGAATTGAGATCCAGAGGGGAAAAGTCTTATTCAAATGTTTCTCTTATATCCACTTGAGATTTGTGAAGTGCGGAGCTGCAGTCGGCTGAGCGGATATCGGGAGTCAAAAGCTCTGGTTCCAACATAAACTGGACTAATCCTTTTCATCCGCATAAGATAAAAGTGTAAGTGATCGAGGATTTGGATCACACTCTTAACACATCTATTAAATCAAATCTGTCGTATCAACACGGATACTGACAATATATAACACATAGGCCACTTTAATAGCTTAACTTGTCTGATGGGAATGAGATGCAGTAACCACTCTGTCATCTAAATCCTGCATGTAACTAAATGATGACATTGGTTCCATGTTAAAGGATACAGCTGATTTTAATCTTTATATTTGTTATCATCAATGAATCCTATGAAAAGTCTGTCATGCAGCACCAAGCCAGAGACACAAAACGGTCACAAATACACATTTTAAAAGAATCATTCAACATTTTTAGGGAGCACTTCTTATTCAGGCAGTTAGTAAGATCTCTTTACAGGCCCAATGGTACCAAACTTGGCAACCTCACTGTGACCACAAGCTTCCGAGAAGCTGCACACAGTCACTGCACCGAGACAGAGATCCAGTAGAAAGCTTTACGGATATTTCCCCAGACTCTGAACTACTTCTTTAGAAATGGTTCAGTAATTCCCTCCTTTGGCAAATGTTACTCAAACAACAAGTGCATTTATTGGGGATTATTTTCACCACCATTTTTCAACATGTGGTACCTATTATGCTTGTTTTGCAGGTGCATACTTGTATTTGGGGTTTCTACTAGAACATGTTTACCTGCTTTAATGTTCAAAAAACGCTTTACTTGTCTCATACCGGCTGCAGCACCTCTTTTCACCCTCTGTCTGAAACACTCTGGTTGGGCTCCTGGACAACGATTGAGCTCTATGGCACAGAGGAGTAAAATACACTCACCGGCCACTTTATTAGGTACACCTTGCTAGTACCGGGTGGTCTTCTGCTGCTGTAGCCCATCTGCTTCAAGGTACAACGTGTTGTGCGTTCAGAGATGGTATTCTGCATACCTTGGTTGTAACGAGTGGTTATTTGAGTTACTGTTGCCTTTCTATCATCTCCAACCACTCCGCCCATTCTCTTCTGACCTCTGACATCAACAAGGCATTTCCGTCTACACAACTGCCGCTCACTGGATATGTTCTCTTGTTGGGACCATTCTCTGTAAACCCTAGAGATGGTTATGGTGAAAATCCCAGTAGATCAGCAGTTTTTGAAATACTCAGCCCGTCTGGCACCAACAACCATGCCACGTTCAAAGTCACTTAAATCCCCTTTCTTCCCCATTCTGATGCTCGGTTTGAACTTCATCAAATCGTCTTCACCACCTCGAGATGACATAATGCATTGAGTTGCTGCCATGTGATTGGCTGATTAGCTATTTGTGTTAACAAGCAATTGAACAGGTGTACCTAATAAAGTGGCCGGTGAGTGTATATCTGGCTTTGGATGGACACACAATACTTGTTAGTGGGATACATTTATTGTTGGTTTGTGTCTGCATGTGGGGTTTGTGTCTGCATGTGGGATTTGTTCACCAGAAGAAAATATCAAATATCATCAGACTTATCCTTTAAAACAATAAAGAATGGTGTTGAAATGTGGTCCCAATAGTGAAGTCATTAAAAATGCCTTCATCTTTGCAAGACATCTGACTGTGTGGAGGCCCTGTTACGCTGAAGTGCTCGTCTTAATTAGAACAGCAACATAAAAGGGGTTGTGAAATAATACAGTCATTACAAATAGGAAGATTTACTTCTATTTAGATTAAGAAAGGCCTCTCCAACTGTGATACAAGAAGTGCCGCTGGCAACAACCTCACAATCTGTATTACAAAAAACTCCCCGCATAGCTAAATATTACGCAACAGACTGATTTATTTATGTGGTATCTCTAATAAAATATGTACATCAGAAGCCAAAAAGTCCTACGGGCCTCTTTTTCTTTGTTTCACCTTGATAATGTAGTCGGCGTTGAGTGGGCCGTGTGTCCTGAGCGTCTGCCTCTCCGTCCCTCTTTGGAAGTCTAAGGAGGTGTTTCCTATCACGTAGGAGCCTGTAGACAGCAGACTGGTCTCCTCCTTCCTCCCCTGAAGAGAGACGGCTTCGATGACTGAGGGAGACAGAGCAAGATGAACATTAATTACTATCATTTTCAATATTAAAGGGACTGTATTATAAGTTTTTACACGTACAAAAAGTTTTTTAATCGGTTGTAACCTAACCTAAAAAATGAGACCTTCCATGACTTTCAGGGTTTCTGTTTTTCCAGGAAAATCCAGCAGATGTGACGTCATGCGCGCTCGCGACTGCCTTTACTCTCTTCAGCTCCGCTACAGGGCTAACAGTGTGCAACCATAGCTAACATTTGGTTAGAAATGGAGTCCGCTAACGCCAACAAACGACCACAACTCAGACTCCAACACAAACTCCACGGAAGCTCAAAAAACAAAGTTACATCTCGTGAAGCCCGTCTTGCAAAACAGGAATGTGGCCGACGTCTGGGGGGAAAACTAGGATCAAAATCGTCCCGTGTCTTCGATTCACGGAGGAACCTTCGTTTTGTTTTGGGAGTCAAAACGGCAAAATTCTGCCAAGCATGTGAAATATATAATGATGAATATCATGTTCAGTCTCATGTGGGCCGCTTCACTGTTTTGACCGATGCTTGCGTGAACAAAAGCGCTGTTAAGTCTGTTAAGTCGTTGACTTAGACACCTGTGGCTGTTAAGTCGTTGACTTAACAGCCACAGGTGTCACAGCAATTTCTGTTCTCACATAGAGCCCCTTTATCCTCATGTTTTAACTTAATATTCACATATTACCTTCATGAAGATGCCCAAAAAATGCACGAAACATGATGAGCAGACCTCTCTTACCTAATACAGAAGTAAAGAATAACTTCTAACTGGAGACCTGGAGGGCAGTGGGATTAAACTTCCCCGACGGTAAGTGCAAAAAAAACCATTACTTAGGGAGGGAGATACCATCAGACAAGGTAGAGCAAACCAGATAATACAGTTCTGCAAGAGCACAACTCAAGTCAAAAATCAATAAATCAAGACGAGGATGCAGAGAGGGAAAAAATGCAAAGAATAGAATGGAAAAAAAGTAATATACCATACAGAATAAAAGCGTGTACAGGCCACATCTTTGGCTTGCTCTTCGCTGCAGACCTCTGGCACCTTTTACGTGGGCTGCGGCACGACGCGGTTGGAGCGCACTGAGGACAGTCCGTCCCGGTTGACAGTCGCACCAGGAGCAGGGAGCCCCGTCACTCCGCGGCGAAGTCCGGGCGGGGAGCGCTGTAAAGCTACGGCCGCGAGTCACCTTCGCCCCGAGCATTTCCAAGTCAACCTAGAGCCGGTTGCGGCGCACCGCCTCGTATGCGGGACTCCCCAGCCTGCCGTGTGTCACTCACACCCTCCAGCTGGCTGTTAACGAGGGTCTTTCGGCACAGAGAAGAACTCGTATCGGTATTTGCTAACGGCGAGTACCCAATGTAAGCACTTGTACTCATACTCGGTTTGAAAAAGTAGTATCAGTGCATCCTTAGTTGCAATGGAACAAACAGTTGACCTTCACTTCTTAGCAATAAACGTTCCCGGTGTTACCTTGAGTGAAAATAGAATTCAACTTCTGATAATATGTAGTTCATGAACTTGGGAGCGAGGTTAGCCGAGCTGTAAATGTGTGTTTGATTTCCTCTCTTTTACTGTGGCGGCTCTCTCCCTTCAGCTTCTCTCTCCAGCCGCAACACTCATCTCCCGCTAGTCTACGAATGATCTGCTAAAGTAATTCTCAGGTCACTCCTTGATTCCCAAACATCTGACAAAGCACACATCCAGTAAATCCTGTAGCTCTTTGGGGGTGTTGCTCTGTTGGAACTTGAGTATATTAGCAGGGTGAGACTTGTGCCGGGTTTATCTGTGTTCATTGTGGGCTCTTGCAGTCCTTTCAACTGACAGTAAAATAGGCCAGGAAAACCCAAATGACACAAACAAAAACTCAAAAAAATGCTCTGAGGATGTAAATCACAGAGTTCAGGCTATGTAGGACGTTTTTATTTATTTCATATCCAGCAGATGGAAGGTTTTAGGGAAAGTTCTTCCTCGCTCCATATTCCAATCCTAAAGGAATATAATAATGTAACTACCATTCCTCAATACGCTATGGTCACATTCACACCTGTGGTTTGTTTGATTTGGTAAGGAACAATAAAAAAAATGTTTACACTGACATATGACAAACAAACTAAGGGGAATAAACATATCCTTTGAAATTCTTTTTCTTTTTAAAGGTGCAGTGTGTAGGATTTGACGGCATCTAGAGGAGAGGTTGCAGATTGCATCTTAAGGTAATGAAAACACAATGATTCTTATTTCAGGTGATTATACACTAAAGAAAACATACTTATTATTATTATTTTAAACCATTTCTGTCAATAGATCCCCCCTAAATACTACACACTGTTCCTTTAAGTACTCAGAGTATGGACTGAACTTGTCATCACTCACCTATCATATCAGGTCCTTTGGTGTTGAGTCTGAGAAAGCGGCTCCCTAACGGCATCTCCAGCACCGTCTTCATGGCTGCAAGGCAGACACAAGGTTGGAAAAGTTTAATGTCAACGTAAAGCACAATGAAATATACAGAGCAAATTAAAAGGAAAGAAAACCTGAACAGCTGAGTGGAGAATTGAGCACCTTCAGTGTTTGAGAGCATTCTCCACCTTCACCATCAAAACACCGAAAGAGGGAATTTGTGCAACTTTGGAAGAGCAATGCTCCGTCCGTCCAGTTGAATTGACACCAAGCATGGATTTTCATCGGAAAAATGTGCATTTGTGCGGGGGAAAAAACATTCAGATGGACCTCGATTTCAGCGGTAGTTAAAGTTAGCCCCTTAGACATTCTCTGTCTGGATAGGTGTTTGTATGGTGGACTGGACACGGGCACTATTTAGGAGGAAATCGAATATGTGATATAAAGTTTGGCCTGTTTTTTGTTGATGTCCTCGGCCTGTTTGTGGTATAACTTCTGTGTGCATCTATTGTTTTATATATCCTGTAATCAGGGCTTCCTTGAAAGCTTGCTCTCCCCTGCCTTCCCTGTTTAAACAAAGGTTATAATAATATATAACTATTGGATGTGTAATAGGAAACTGCTCACACGTTTACTAATTCAATGTGTAAACAAAGATTTGTTTTCAGCTTTTTCCACTGCTCCCCAAGTCGCATTAATTTTAGCTTTAGAATTTTTATTTCATAAATTTACGAACAAGCATTTTTTCACTTAAAGGGACTGTATGTATGTTTTTACACGTTTTTAATCTTTTTGCCAATGTGTGAACAGGTTGTAAACTAACCTAAAAAATGAGACTTTCCACGACTTTCTGGGTTTCCTCTATCAGCCTGTAGACTGCTTTTAATGTGAAGACGTTATGTGCGCTCGCGAGCCGTGCCTTAGCCGTGGCTAACGTTTAGTTAGAAATGGAGTCCGCTAACGCCAACGAACGACCAGCCCCCACCACAACTCAGACTCCAACACAAACTCCACGAAAGAAGCCCGTCTTGCAAAACAGGAATGTGACCGACGTCAGGGGCGAAATTAGGATCAACATCGGCCGGGCCTTCGATTCACGGAGGCACCTTTTGTTTGATAAGCTAACGTTACAGCTAAGCATGTGAGATATATGGTGATATTATGGTTTTAGCTGCTAATGTTGCTAATGTTAATCAACGTTCAGTCTCGAGTGTGTCGCATCACTGTTTCGTCCAACAGGACACTGACTGTCGTTGACTTAACGTCCACAGGTGTCACTGTTAACAAGCTATTTCTGATTCTTACATGGAGCCTCTTTAAAGATACATTCACAGATTTTGTTGTAGAATCTAGTAGCACCCTGAAACCCCCAAATTTCCATCACATCAAACCAATGAACATACTCAATATCTGTGTCTATGCAAACACACTTTGCTATCCATCAAGGCGATAACCTCAGCCAAAAGGAAGTCACTAATTCACAAATCCTGTTTTGCTGCTGTAACAAATTATGGTGATCACTTTCTCGCGGTGCATTAATCTATAACCCTGCCAAACCCACAGAAGCCAACATAGCTGCAGTTTCTCAAAAAATAATTACATGTCCAATCAAAGCCTGAAATCCCCATCGCTACATTAGCATTTGGATTTGTTCCTATTTTTGTCTTATAGCCGGCCGATTGATGTCCCTCGCGACGGTATCATAACTGACAATTTAACAAACATGAAGTGAGCGATGCAGTCTAGTTTTATTGTGACCTTGAATCTTGTTAGTGCAATGAACTAAGCGAGATACGATAGTGAGAAAAAGGAAAAAAATGTAAAAGACAAGTCACTTTTTGGTGGGGAGATAAAAGAACTGAAGATATACAGGAACCAAAGCATGTCATTTTAATGCATTATGCATAATGTAAGCCTTTGAGAATTGACTGTTAAAAGACAATTTTGACAATGTTAATGTGAAAACGGCAGTCAAAACATCAAAGAATACAGTTTGAGGTGGGTTTTTATTTTCCGACAGCGTGTGTGTGCGGGTATGTGTGCTCATGAATATCTGAATTTGTGAGGACCATCACTGACAGTACTGTATAAGACAATGGAAAACCTCCCAAGTGAGGATTTGATGCTTGTGCTTTGAGCCAAGAGGGAAACCGTGACAATTTTAGAAATTCTACTAGTCTTCTAAAACATGTGAAAACGTTTTTATAAGGCATTTAATGACTGTAGCGGGAACAGAGGAGGGAAGTATTTTGCCTTTGACTAATCATATAGCTTAAAGAGAGAAACCACACCAAACGTCCAACTGGGTGTGTTGACAGTAGTGGGAGTTCACCTCGCTGACTCAGACTCAAATGGATGATATTTCAGCATTCCTTCTTAAGACTTAATACATCTGGAAGTTTTAGAACTATTAAAATCACCACCAGACTAATTACAACACTGGCTAATATTCTTCAAGACCACAGCGATAAACAAAACCGCTGATCAGTGGGGTGAAAACATGTCAGTGCGTCAGTGTTGCCAGAGATCCTCATCTGAATTCTTGTCATTTCCCACCCATCCACCAGCCCCAGTCACCTAATCCCTTCCATTCCCATCCATTTTTATGTGCACCATTGCCATTGTAGCAGTCTAATTCATTCTATTTCTATGGTCGATGCACAACGCTGGGGGCAATTTGCTTGTGAACTAGTCAAATGACCGCGGCAAACAGTTCAATATCCGTTCTACTCTCTTTCTATTTTTACGCACCTTACTCTCTCATTCACTTGCTCACCTAATTCCACTTTCCTTCATCAGCCCTGTCAGTATATATAGTAAGTAAGCAGGTAAAGCTTTATTTATATAGCACCTTTAAAAACTCTGTTACAAAGAACTTCACACACAAATAAAACATCTAACAATGATAGAAACCAAAGGATGATTACAACATGAAACACAGAAACAATGACAGACAGACCAAAATAAAACAGACAACAACACATGTGGATGAGGCCTATAAAAGGCTTTCCTATAGAGATGTGTTTTTAGAAGCCGCTTAAAGCAGTCCAGACCTCTGATAGACCGGGGGGAGGTGATTCGAGATTTGAGGATCGAAGTGGTCATGACCGAAAGAACGAGATCGCGGGTACAAGCGGCCGAAATGGGTTTCCTCAGGAGGGTGGCTGGCGTCTCCCTTAGAGATAGGGTGAGGAGCTCAGTCATCCGTGAGGGACTCGGAGTAGAGCCGCTGCTCCTTTGCGTCAAAAGGAGCCAGTTGAGGTGGTTCGGGCATCTAGTGAGGATGCCCCCTGGAAGCCTCCCTAGGGAGGTGTTCCAGGCACGACCAGTTGGGAGGAGGCCACGGGGAAGACCCAGGACTAGGTGGAGAGATTATATCTCCACACTGGCCTGGGAACGCCTCGGGATCCCCCAGTCAGAGCTGCTTAATGTGGCCCGGGAAAGGGAAGTTTGGGGTCCCCTGCTGCCCCCCGTGACCCGACCCCGGATAAGCGGTTGAAGATGGATGGATGGAGGATCAAAGTGGTCGACAGATTGAATATGGAACTAAGAGATCAGAAATGTAACTGGGGGCGAGGTCATGCAGTGCCTTATATGTAATTAACAAGATCTTAAAGTTTATTCTGAATTTTACAGGAAGCCAATGGAGGGATGCCAGAACAGGGGTGATGTGAGACCGACGGCTAGTTCTGGTTAATAACCTGGCAGCTGCAATTTGAACCAACTGTAGGCAATTTAAAACAGTTTGACAGGCAGATGTAGAGGGAATTACTACAGTCTAGACGGGAGAATATGAAAGTGTGAATTAATAGTTCAAGATCTGTGGAAGAGAAGAAGCATCTGATTTTTGTAATGTCTCTTAGCTGGAGAAAACAGACCATTTTCCGCAGTCAGTTGCCAAATTGCCAGTATTGCTCATTCCTTGCTTTCCAGTCTCTGAAACTTCATACCTGTACCTGCCCGTCCGTCCTTCTGCCTGCCCCACGGACTGATGATTCTCTGTCTAACCCTTTTGGATAAGTTTGCTCGTTAGGACTGGCTTCCTGGTTTTGACCCTCACCCTTTCTTCTGATTCAGTGAGCTTCTCTCCATTTTAGTCATTGAACTGTTCATTCCTTCTCAATTGTCTGCACTTCAGCCTCACTCCTTGCTGCCTCACACTCACCCACGGGACACACATGGTATCTCTGTGGTCATCACAGCCCAGACCTGTGGTTACATTTTGGAGGAACGCAACTACGTCAACTACAGTGTAGTGTAGGTGCCTCTTTGCCAGCTACGTGCTCAGGCTCCATAGTTGTAGACCTTTGGGTTTAGGCTACCTGGATGCATTCAAATAAATTGGAACAAATTTATTATGTTTGTTCTCATTTGTTCTGCTTGAAAAAGTACCTAGTTTTCAGCGTGTTATGCTTTTGTTCAAAGTGAAAATCAAAATTAATTACTGCTGCTTTCGTTTGAAAAAAAAAGTGGTAAATTGCAGTTTTCAGGTGCTTTTCAACTTTATGAGAGAGAGAGAGAGATGCGGGGCGCACAGTAGACAAGAACCAAGACGATTTTGGACCTGGTTCTCCTCTTCCGACAACCGTCGGCAAAGCCTCGATTTGGATCTAAAGATTATCTCTCCAGATGTTCCTGTGGTGTGAGGGATGTTAAGAGTGTTTTTTACATCCTCCGATCGGCTCAGAAGTCCATCCTGGACGCACCGATTTCAAATCGTAAATATTAAATGTTCAATATGATGCGATATCCTGTTGTGTGTGACGGGAACCCCGAGGACAGACGATGACACAAAACGATAGCCAATTGAGAAAGAAGCTGACTGAAGAAGGAAGGACAGCAAGCACCGTCACGGCGGTGGTGGTTGAACATGAAGCAGTAGTAGTAAGATGGAGCTCAGAAATGGAGGACCAACTTGTTGGTTTGTGGCAACAACACAAGTATTTATTTAACGTATCTCCATGACTTCATCCATCCATCCTTCGTGAATTTTCAGTACAAAGTAAAAACTATCATCGTTAATTCTTCCTGCCCGTCGTCCACCATGTTTGTTCACATTAAAGTCACATTTGATCGCGAGAGATTTTGTGAGATTTACGGGTTTTTTGGGGGTTTGTGGGGACAAACAATGAATCTGTTAGTGTGTGGTTGCTGTTTTGGCCAAATCATTGCTCTCCACACACTACAGGAACAAAACTGTTAAATTTAACACAACATGTCGTTATGTGTGGGCTCTCTTATGTTTTCAACATCTGTTAAGATTTGAAAAATCGTTTAGTGTGGGCCAGCCTTAACTTGCATTTAAGTCCCATAAATAAACGAATAAACCTCCTTCACTGATGTCATTGCTTGTTGTTGAGGCCTGTCACTGTTTTGACAGCACTGGCTGAAGGAGACCACCACACTGCAGCCACTGCCATCCCTAAATCTGCCTGCTTTACAGCTGCACAGCAGCAGCGATCAGCTCCGCAGACCTAAATAACATCCACATGTGCGCCGTTAAACGTCTAACTGGTCAATCATGAGACTCTTGTAAGGTCACGCTCACAGCGTACACAAACAGCACAGAGCTCAGCTATTGAAAGTATTTACTGCTGTGGAAGGATTGCTGTTTTCCAGACTGCAAAAATACTTCGCGACTTTTCACACTCGGAGTGTTTCTCCCTCTGTGGCTGAGCGAGGAGGTGTAGTAACGAGGCGAGACCTTTATAGACAAATGGAGTGTTAATTCTATTTTCCACATTTTATGAGAGTTACTTTTCCTTCTGGCAACAAATGAGCGCTGAGCTCAAACAATTAAGCTGCTCTGGCTGCCAGCCACAGGGCTTTGCCCCCTAACGTAATTACGCTTGGAAACTGCATCTGCAATGTCCTGAATTTATAGGCTCAATGGAATGAATGTAGCTGCAGCCATTTGCATTTTTTTTCCCCTGTACTTTAATGGAGATTAAATGTAAAGCCAGACATTAAAAAAAAGACATTCAAAATAAATAAGGGAAATGAAACACAGATAAACAGTTATGAGCTCATTTTACATGAGTCTGCAGGGGATACCGCAGACAATTCATATTCCTAATACATGACTGATATATATATAGTTGAATCAT
This sequence comes from Sebastiscus tertius, assembly GCA_916701665.1. Lineage (NCBI taxonomy): Eukaryota > Metazoa > Chordata > Actinopteri > Perciformes > Sebastidae > Sebastiscus > Sebastiscus tertius. The sequence continues at coordinate 39,983 of CAKAOH010030777.1, forward strand.
GAATAATGGATGTGGAGGAATAAAGGTGAAACTCTGTCTGCGATGGAAAATAAACTCATAAAAACTATGCAAGCCTAAATTGTTGTGTGGTTTACTGTATCGGCTCTCCTCTTTTGGGACATTAAAAGCCGAAGGCAAGGTAGCGAGGCCATGAGAGGTAGAATATAACTGGCCAGAGGAAACATGTTTAAAGATAACCACAGGTTTACAGTTTCCCCATCGGCCTCTGATGAAATGAGTGCACACTTCAGGCCATTTCACAGTCTCAAAAACATACGGTACATATTCACAGTATACAAAGTAAATAAAACCCTAGTATTGTGGTATAATTTGAAAGATACTGACACATACTGTAGTTTTATATGAAGAAAAGAAGCTCTTTGTAGCAACAAAATTATCAACCGATCAAAATATTTAATTGTTTAAACTGTATAAACTGTTTAAAATGTACCTTAAAGAGAGATATGTTAAGTATTTAATACTCTTATCAACATGGGAGTGGACAAATATGCTGCTTTATGCAAATGTATGTATATATTTATTATTGTAAATCAATTAACAACACAAAACAATGACAGATGTTGTCCAGAAACCCTCACAGGTACCGCATTTAGCATAAAACAATATGCTCCAATCATAACATGGCAAACTGCAGCCCAACAGGCAACAACAGCTGTCAGTGTGTCAGTGTGCTGACTTGACTATGACTTGCCCCAAACTGCATGTGATGATCATAAAGTGGGCATGTCTGTAAAGGGGAGACTCGTGGGT
>CAKAOH010030779.1:0-49390 GCA_916701665.1 Sebastiscus tertius
AGAATATACTGTATAATAAAGACATATAACAGATGGCAGTGTTGGACACTATAGCTGAAAGCACTTGTCATGTTAAAATTAGTTTACTTATATATTCTTTCATTTATTCCTATTTATATTTACACATTTTTTATTTACTTATTTATTCTTTTATTTATTTGTTTTTATATTTTTACTTGTATATTGGTTTATTTATTCCTCATATTTACACAATTGTTAATTTACTTATAATTTCTTTCATTTATTCCTCTTTATATTTACACATTTATTTATTTACTTACATATTCTTTTATTTATTCCTCATTATATGTACACATTTATCCATTCACTTATATATTCTTTTATTTATTCCTCATATTTACACATTTTTTATTTACTAGTATCTATTTTTATTTATTCCTCATTACATTTACACATTTATTAATTTACTTATATATTCTTTTGTTTATTTCTTTTATTCATTCCTCATTATATTTCCACATTTATTTATTTACTTATATATTATTTTATTTATTTGTCTTTATATTTACACATTTCTTATTTACTTATATATTATTTTATTTTTTATTCTTTAACAGATTTATTCTTGATTGTGGCACTCCTACGACTCCATAATAACTGAACTATAGCCTACAAATAACTGTCAGAATATACTGTATAATAAAGACATATAACAGATGGCAGTGTTGGACACTATAGCTGAAAGCACTAGTGTGTTTCTTTTGTCTTAGTGGGCGTGATGATGACTGTGTGAGTGTACATGCAGGCAGAGAAGACAGACAGACAAACATATAGTCCTGTCAGAGAGACAGACAAGTAGACAGACAGACGGGTCCTGGGTTGGGTCTGGGGCTCGATGAGGGGTTGGGTCTGAGACTGAGCAGCTCTCTGGTCTCTGGTCCTCTGTGGCTGCAGTGGAGCTCCGGCAGAGAGAGAGAGAGAGAGAGAGAGAGAGAGAGAGAGGCGGAGACATGGTGGAACATGCAGGATCTGTCTCCTCTCACAGTAAACACCTCATCACGGATATCTGACTGGACTGCTCGTGTTTATGCAATGCACTGTTAGTGTAAAGCAGCACAACGCACCCTGAGAGGAAGAGGAAGAGGAGGAAGAGGCCTTTGACAGTTTACTGGTGAGCTGCTGCTTTTTATTTACTGTAGCTAGCATGCTAACCTGCTATGAGACAGCAGATCACCAAGCTAACCCTGGCTGAGCAGCTCCAGCTGTAGATGGGGGGGCTGGTTAAGACAGGTGAGATCACTGCTATGAAGAGGTGATCTGATTATTACTTCACCTGTCACCTGTCACACCTCGCTGTTCTATAATCAGGGATGTTTATGCTTTCATGCTAGCTGAGTGACGGGGAGGAAAGTTAGCTAGCTAGCATCAACAGTAGCTAGATGACTACTGTTGGTGCTAGCTAGCTAGCTAGCATCAACAGTAGCTAGCTAACTAGCTAACATCAACAGTAGCTAGCTGACTACTGTTGATGCTAGCTAGCTAACTAGCTAGCATCAACAGTAGTTAGCTAGCTAGCTAACACAAACAGTAGCTAGCTATCTAACTAACATAAACAGTAGATAACTAGCTAATATAAACAGTAGTTAGCTAACTAGCTAACATAAACAGTAGCTAACTAGCTAATATAAACAGTAGTTAGCTAACTAGCTAACATAAACAGTAGCTAACTAGCTAACATAAACAGTAGCTAACTAGCTAACTAACATAAACAGTATATAACTAGCTAATATAAACAGTAGTTAGCTAACTAGCTAACATTAGCTAGCTAACTAACATAAACAGTAGCTAACTAGCTAACATAAACAGTAGTTAGCTAACTAGCTAACATAAACAGTAGCTAACTAGCTAATATAAACAGTAGCTAGCTAACTAGCTAACATAAACAGTAGCTAGCTAACTAGCTAACATAAACAGTAGCTAGCTAACTAGCTAACATAAACCTCCTTATCATATAGCTGGGTAGCACCTAAACAACTACAGTGTTATCAGTGTGGCTGTCAACATGGTGAAGGAATATCTGAAGAAAGTCACCCACCTTCACTAGAAGCTGGAGCAAAACAGGCACCAAGAAAGGAAGCAAGCTCAAAATGTCAGTCATAAACTATAAACATATTTTGTTTATACAACAGGGTGATTTACAGTAGCTCAGGCTGTAGTCAGTGGTGCAAGAAGTACTGTTAAAGTAATATTACAGTGTAGAAATACCCTGTTACAAGTAAAAGTCCTCTGTTTAAAATTTGACTTAAGTAAAAGTTTTTATTTTATTTTATTATTGTGTCATGTATAAATAATATGCCCAGCCCAAATGGGCTTACAAGATGCCATTATTTAGAAAATAAAGAAAAGACAAAGGCATAAATTACAAATAATACTAAACAAATAAGCCATCCTGACATCCCAAAGCTTCACAAACAAAGTATCCAACTTCTAAGCATTAAAATTAAATAGCCGTTCCATTTTGTCATCATCCGAGCACCAAAACATTTCTGGATTTTGAACAGACATTTCATTTCAAATAGAAGTTCTTAACTTATCATAGTATGGACAATACAAAAGGAAATGTGATTAATTTTCAACATCTCCTAACTCGCATACTTCGCACAACGTGTTGTCCTCCCGGATGTTTTTAAATCTACCGACTTCAAGGGCCAGAGGAAGGATTCCTCTTCTTAACTTTGCAACTAAAGACCTTTGACTCCTTGATAAGTTTGCTATAACATAAGATGCAGTGCCATAATTGTGCTTGATTTGAATATTATTTTGGTTTTAACAATATATCTTCCAACCATTTTTCTTCAAATCTAGCAAGTAACTTTCTTCTAATTGTGTTCATGCTGCATGATAAACTATTACTAGTCATATATTCAGCTTGCTCAAAACTAGCATGAAGTTCTGTAGCCCATGGAGCATTATGTGATTTACTCCAAAGAAAAACCTTCTTATTGACCCTGTATTCTGACATAAACGATTCCACAGTCTTATCATTTCACATTTTCGCATTATTGAGCCAGGAATCCATCCCATATCTCCCTGAACAGCCAAAGTAGGAGCAAACTTAAGAACAACAGCATGCAGCTCTGTTCTGTATAGAGTACAAAAGTATTAGCATCAACATATACTTAAATACTCATTATGCAGAATGGCCCATTTCAGAATAATGTTTGTTATATTACTGAATAATAATTATTGGTGCATTAATGTATTCATCACTTTAAAACTTCAGATGGTAACTTCAATACAATAACTTTTTGTCATATTTGCTCAAACTGTCAGAATATCCTGAGTACTTGAGATAGATAACCTGTGGGAAAATCAGGTTTGTCTGTGTCCTCTGGTGCTCCCAATGACATTTGTAAGATTCCACCGCCGCGCCTGAAGAAAAACAACGAATCAGAGCCGAGCAGTCTCTGAGCAGCTGTGATTGGTTGTTTTCCTCTGTGAAATCTTGCAGATGCCTTTAGGAGCACCGGAGGACACAGAGGCACAGGATTTTTTTCAGATTACCTGTCTCAATGTACTACTGTCTGGATATATACCTTATCTTTTGGTTACTATACCTTTTCTTTGGGTTACTATACCTTGGTTACAATATCTTATCTTTTGGTTACTATACTTTATCTTTTGATTACTATACCTTATCTTTTGATTACTATGCCTTATCTGTTGGTTACTATGCCTTGGTTACTATACCTTATCTTTTGGTTACCATACCTTGGTTACTGTACCTTATCTTTTCGTTACTATGCCTTGGTTACTATACCTTGGTTATTAAACCTTATCTTTTGGTTACTATGCCTTATCTTTTGGTTGCTATACAATATGTTTTGGTTACTATACCTTATCTTTTAGTTACTATACCTTATGTTTTGGTTACTGGACCTTATCTTTTGGTTACTATGCCTTGGTTACTATATCTTGCATAGGAATTGCAAAAATCTTACAAGGTGCTGTATGAGCCTGGAGTTGTATGTTACTCTATTCAACCTTACAGGCTATAGCCAGACTGATAGTCGGCAGTAGTCTGTCTGTCGGCAGATCCATCGTCTTGTCAATCCATATGCTTCTTCCATGGATGGTTATTGCAGTTAATGTTCTCAAGTCAAATAGATCAGTGCAGACGCTATATCTGAATGGGGTTTTATTCAGCAGTAAGATAATAGGCTGTTTACATTGATTACATTAAATCTATGAGGGATCTAATCTGTGATTGGTTATGTAACAAAATGCATATTCAGTTTTTGTTGACTTCATCCCAAAGAGGTGTTGATTAAAGTCTTGCTGGTGCTGGTGAATGATTATTGCTGGTGAATCCTGCTGTATAAAATGCTTGGTTGCTCAGATAGATTATTCGTAACACCTCAATCCCTCCCATACACACACTTTAATTTGAACCTTGTCAGAATTTGTTGAGTTTACTTATCACCCCGTTACTCAAAGAGTATTAAATATATTACTCCACTAGAGAATGCCAGTTGGGGTTTTTTATAAACATATTTGGATGGGATGTTGGCCTTAATTTTGACCCACAACACACACTTTACTCATCACATCTTAATACCTGGTGTACCTCATGTCAAGATAAAGGGTTGGCTACAGAGAACCAGGTCTAGATTGCAACTGGTGTCATATTTTTACTTTCGTTATGAGCATGGGCATGCTTTTTGTTTGAAGTTTGGACTTCTCTGACCTGTTATGCAAAGGTCAACACGTGTGTGGTGTTTACAATACAGGCTGTTAGTTCTCAAATGTATGGCTAAACTTTGTAAACTGACAAATGTGATGAAATAGAATGTAATCAGTGTGCAAATATAATTTTGAGATAATAATAATACTTTTGAGTAACATGATAAAGCATTTAAAACCTTTATTTAACCAGAGTAGTTTCACTGAGAGAAGTGCTCTGCTTTCAGATCACATTTACTGCAGCATGGTGGACGGTATAAGACTGGTAATCTGAAATGTTCAGTCAACAGACAGTCCTACTCTATTGGGCAGATATCGATAAGGGTGTAAGAAAATATCAATACACATGAGTATCGCGATATTTTGTGGTGAGATACTATATCGATTCGATATTGATTCTCCAAAACACTATCGATTTTTAATTAACCTTTTAAAAATCTGACGGCCCGCTGTTAGGCTGTTGTATTTTCAAAGGGGTCCTTTGACCTCTGACCTCAAGATATGTGAATGAAAATGGGTTCTATGGGTATCCACGAGTCTCCCCTTTACAGACATGCCCATTTTATGATAATCACATGCAGTTTTGGACAAAAACCATACAGTTTTTTGAATGCCCCAGTGTCATGATACGTATTGTATTGGCAGATTCTTGCCAATACTCAGCCCTAGATATAAATAACCGGCACTGTTTTCTGTCTCGATATATAAAGCGACGTATTTATCTTGATTACCTCATCTGCTTTGATGGCACATAGGTCCATGTTTGTTTCTTCATCTTGATTCATATGATTATCCAGTGAAGAAGCAGCGTTAAGTTGGTCAGTGCTTAGGCGAATTTTGCAAACTGGAAACTTTTGATAACCTGTAACTGAAGAATATTGTTTTTTCCCCAACATTTTATATAGTCCTGAGGAAAGACAGCTTATGCAAACACAAATTGCTGTTCACCAGCTTGATATTAACATTTTGTATGATGCTGACTCAATGTTTTCAGGACTGATGGCTCCAGAGTGACATGCCATGGCTCTAATGATCCCCCCTGTGAAGCTCAAATGGCTGGAGCACCTAAACAGCTCATGGATCACGGAGGACAGCGAGTCGATAGCCACGCGGGAGGGAGTTTCTGTGCTCTACTCAAAGCTGCTGGCCAACAAAGAGGCCGTGCTGCTGCCCCAGCAGGTGCTGTGTCTGAAAGGCCCCCAGCTTCCAGACTTTGAACGTGAATCCCTCTCCAGCGATGAGCAGGAGCACTACCTGGACGCTCTGCTCAGCAGCCAGTTGGCCTTGGCCAAGATGGTCTGTTCTGACTCCCCCTTTGCCGCTGCCCTGCGCAAACGTGTGCTGGTGCTCCAGCGCATCTTCTACGCACTTTCCAACAAGTACCATGACAAGGGAAAGGTCAAGCAGCAGCAGCACTCCCCAGAGAACAACTCGGGCTCGGCTGATCTGCACTCTGTCAGCGAGCGGCCGCGCTCCAGCACCGACGCCCTCATCGAGATGGGTGTTCGCACGGGCCTCAGCCTTCTGTTTGCTCTGCTGCGTCAGAGCTGGATGATGCCTCCCCCACCTAGCCCCGGTGGAGGCCCCGGGGGCAACATAAACTTGTGTAATGATGTCATTCACACCGCCATTGATGTGGTTAGCTCCCTGCCACCCCTCTCTCTGGCCAACGAGAGCAAGATCCCGCCAATGGGCCTGGACTGCCTGGCCCAGGTCACCACTTTCCTGAAGGGGGTGACCATGCCAAACTCTGGGGCGGATATTTTAGGGCGGCGCCTCGCCTCAGAGCTACTGCTAGGGTTGGCCTCCCAGAGGGGTTCCCTGCGCTACCTGCTGGAGTGGATTGAGATGGCCTTGGCTGCATCAGCCGTGGTCAGTGCTATGGAGGAGAATAAGGTGCTACAGAACCAAGAAGGGCTCATCGGCTATGATTGTTTCATGAACATCCTCATGCAGATGAGACGCTCTTTGGTAAGTAAACATTAAAATACTAATATACTGGCAGATTGGAAGTTTTTTTGTGGTTTAAAGGTAGGGTTGGTAAAGATTTTAGTCAAATATTTTGTTATATTAGTGGAAATTCAATTCATAAATCAAATGTTCTGACAAAAAAAAAAGAAAACAAATCAGGTATCTGTGGCTGTCGCAGGACTGTAATAAACCCGTCTAATCATTTCATTTGGCCTGAATGTAATGGTGTATGTAATGAAATGTACTAATAATAGACATGTTCACCATTCATGTTCATTATGATATGTTTATGTTAATAATGATAATAGTGGGGGAGTGGCTTTGGATGGAGGCCTAAAGCGATGGACTGTCAGTGTTGCCGACTTGGCAACTTTCCCTTTAGATTTAGGGACTTTTGGAGCTAGTTAGCAGCTAATGCTGCTAGCTACTTTCATTGGAAAAGAGTTGTCAACACTGTGCTCCGTTTTTCGGTTGGACCATTTTTTAAAATCTAGTGTACTCTTGCTAGTTCCTCAAGATCCCCCACTCTACCTTTTAATAACCGCCTTTGGCAGAGGTGGCCTAAAGGTTAGAGAAGCGATATTGAGAACGGAAGGTCGCCAGTTCAATCCCCTGGACCGGCAGGATAAATCTGGGAAAGTGAAAAAATCAGCGCTTGCACCTCCCTCATTACCACCACTGAGGTGCCCTTTAGCAAAGCACTTAACCCCAACCGCTCCAGTGGAGCTGCTCAGTGGCCGGCAGATCAGACTGTGGTTGTACTGGGCAGCTTCCAGGTGTGACTGTGTAACTGTCTGAATGTGATCAGGGTGTTCCTGAAAAAGAGAGCATTGCTCTCAGTGAATCTCCCCCTGAATAAATAAAAACTCAAAACAGAAGAAAGATTTTTCATTCTATGAAATCTATCACGTGACGAGGATTGTTTTTGGTTCCTATCAGATTTAATAGTGCATAGGTCATTTAATGTTTCTTTACTGGGGTCTGTGACAAGGCCGTGTGTGGTGGTCTGAACATTGACTTGTGTCTGTGATTGTCTCAGGGCTCCTCAGCAGATCGCAGCCAGTGGAGGGAACCAACACGGACTTCTGATGGCTTGTGCTCATTGTATGAGGCAGCGCTCTGTCTCTTTGAAGAGGTAAGACATTTTAATAGTATTTTACTTTCACCTCAACATGCTTATTTATAAGAGTATAAGAGTTATTGTTACTTTGCTTTGGAAGGGGAAGGAGTAGATGGAATTTTAAGAACCATATCACACACAAATGATTATTCCAAAGAGATTAAACATGTCTAGATTGACAATAAGGGGGTTTCTGAGCAGTTTCTAATTGCCAAAAAATGCAATTCTTGCAGAAATCTTCAAATGTGAAAAGTTTTTAATGCCAAATCACAGCATGGCTTTTTCTATGGTGTTCCTCAAGGTCTTGGTGTCTTAATGTGGTATTTTGGAGGGATTATTGATATTTTTTACAAGTCTCAAGTGGTAAAACATTGTTTAATTTAACCCCAAATCTGTGTAACAAATGGTATCAACCCAAAAAATTGCTGCAACAACGTATGACACATAATAGAGCATGGGGATGACCATCATATACTTCTATCACAATGTTTTAAAACCTTGTACACTTTTACAATGAATTAATTCATGTTCTTTTCTTATTAATGACTAGAACAATTTGACACACAGTGCTGAGCTGCATCTCAAATTAATCTTCAGGTTTCCAGCTTTCAGATGATGTACACCACTTCTATGTGACATCTACTGTTGACCTGCTATCTCCCCTAAAGACCCCCTGTACCCTAAAGAAGACTATAACGGGTCTAGTGTGGGTCTCAAGAGGGTTAATCGTGTCCTTGTCTTCCAGGTATGTCGAATGGCATCGGACTACTCTCGCACCTGCGTCAGCCCCGACAGCATACAGACCGGCGAAGCTCCCGTGGTGTCTGAAACCTGTGAGGTTTACGTGTGGGGCAGCAACAGCAGCCACCAGCTAGTGGAGGGAACACAGGAGAAGATCCTGCAGCCCAAGCTGGCCGCCAGCTTCGCCGATGCACAGACAGTAAGAGAAAATCAGTCCACATGTCTTCTGTAGAGCTGTATGTCTGCACATGTTGAGAGAGGAAGCATCTGTTATCCATAGGGATGTCAATAATTAACCGTTTAGCCGTTAACCGACATTAAGCATTTTAACCGATTAACGCTATCGGTTAAAAGAAATGTTAATAATTAATTCAAAAGCTGAGCGGCTCAGAGGAGCGGCTTGTCTCTTTAAAGAGAAAAGCTGCTCCACCTTAACAGCCCACTTAGAGAGGCGGAGCCAGAGTTTCAGGATACAGGATGTTGGCTCCGGTCTCTCTATGGATGTATTAAAAGAACAGCTCCAGCTCGCTTGAGCGGAGCGGAGGAGTTGTAGTTTCGTAGCATTTATTCACCGACAAATAAACTGTACACACACTGCTACACCTACGTTTACAGCTATAAAACCACCAACAACCTCACACTCACCGCCCCCACACACACACACACACGGTCTGTTGGAAATTCGCTAAAGTTACGCAGACTACGTGAGCGGCGGCGAGCACGAAGCCTCCGGCAATGCTAGAGCTGCTAACGTAGCACAAACACACACACTGTTTGTTGGTCACTCACTAAAGTTGTGCCGGGCAGACACACAGCTGACAACCTGCTAAACTAAACTAAATGTGTGGTGGAGACTTTTACTGGGAAAGTGGCTGCATGTCCGCGACACTACACGCAGCATCGTAGCTGCTGAGTTAACGCTCCCGGACGGTGAACTGGAGACTCACTTCAATGAATATCTGTTGTACTCCTGCAGCTGGTGCACCGCTGCATGCGAGACACAACTTGTCGGTTAACGGTTAATAATCGGTTAACGAGGGTCGGTTATCGGTTAAGAACATTTTTCAAAATGAGCATCCCTAGTTATCCTGTATTCATCATAAGAAGCAGAGAGCCTGTCATGAGTTTCAAAAGGAACTTTGCCATGTTTTGGCGAGTGGGTTGTTGACTTTTAAGGGGAAAAATGTTGTTTTTCTTCAAAGCATGAGTCATACTGATCAGCATAATTAAAAGAAGAGTGTTACATAGACATGATGACATAATGCATTTAAATTCAGATTTATTACAGCTGTAGATCAAAGCATAGTGACACGCTGTTGTTAGATAGAGAGACTGAGACAGAGATGGAGGAGCAGTGCAGCACAATGTCCTCTCTGTTTCTGTTAGGAGGGAAAGGAAATCCCCATAATGAAGATTTAACATTTAAACCGCATATTTCATATTTTATTCCAGAACTTGTGTTGTTTGTTTTTACTGTATCCCTGCCCCACCTAATGTGAGATGAGAACCAAAAATCTTTGAAAAAATTTAAATAACTTTTTTTTTAATTTTTAGATGTGAAGAATGGCACGTATGTGTGAAATTAAAAGTCAACATTGGCTTATTTTAACGTTACATCTTTAACATTACGTTTGTAATTTAGGTCTAGTCCACATGTATACAGCGTATACAGCAGAAATCTAGTTTTCTCTCAGAACACTTGAATTACAATATGCTGAAAGGTTATTATGGAATTTTTGCCCAATGATGCCAAAAATATACTGCCTACTGCAGCTTTAACATCATTTTTAGGAGACAGGGTTGTATGGCTGATGGGTCATATGCTGGGCTCTCTTGAAGCTGGCCAACACCTAAAAGATTTTTCAAATCTTTACAGATGTAGAAAATGTCAGAGTCCACACATAACGACATGTTGTGTTAAATCTAACAGTTTTGTACCTATAGTGTGTTGAGAGTAACGATTTGGCCAAAACAGCCGCCACACACGAACAGATTCATTCATCAACAACAAGAGTCCCCACTAAAATAACTCGCAAAATCTCTATCAATCAAACATTGGTTCTCAGTTGGCATTCGTTCTTTCCCACGTGAGCCCTCAGTTCCCAGTGCTATTTAACAACATAACTACGTCAACAAGCGCTTGAGCAACACTGGCCATGCTGGCCGTTTTGTTGCGTGTGTGAACACAGCATTATGATAAACTGTAGCGTCACTCCTTAGCATTTTGCCACAACATTGGTAGGATACCTCACTCACTCACTCAATGACACTAGGATGCCGGTGTGAGAATGCCAAGTCAGCCTGCAGTCCTTCACTCACATACTGACGACACAACTTCTCCTCATCTCTCTGCAGATCGAGGCGGGGCAGTACTGCACTTTCGTGATCTCATCCGACGGCTCCGTCCGGGCCTGCGGGAAGGGCAGCTACGGCCGCTTGGGCCTCGGGGACTCTAACAACCAGTCCACGCTCAAGAAGCTGACCTTTGAACCCCACCGTGCCATCAAGAAGGTGTCGTCGTCCAAGGGCTCAGATGGCCACACGCTGGCCTTCACTACGGAGGGCGAGGTTTTCAGCTGGGGCGACGGTGATTACGGCAAACTGGGTCACGGGAACAGCTCGACACAGAAATACCCTAAACTCATCCAGGGGCCTCTACAGGGGAAGGTAGGCTCTGAACCATTTCATTTTATTGACATAGTACACTTTGTATTCTCTCTTAAGCTTCCTATTTTTTTAAAATAGACAATAGAAATTCAATACGTGTCTTTTTGCTTGTGCATTTCCCGGCATTAATAAAGTATGCTGATGTTTTGTGCCAGGTGGTGGTGTGTGTGTCTGCTGGCTACAGACACAGTGCTGCAGTCAGTGAGGATGGAGAGCTGTACACATGGGGCGAAGGAGATTTTGGACGATTAGGTAAGTTGCTGAACCAGTTTATCCTAAGAGGAGAAGAATCTCTTAATATACACCTGTACTGTCAAGTAGTTCCCAGTACTACTGTGCTGATTGTCTGTTTTAGGGCAGTTTTGACGGTTTAATCTGAGTAACTTTGCAGCACATTTCAGTGTAATTATACGTCTTCACAGAAACAAATTCCTGAGTAAGACTCCAAGCCTTCTTTGCGGCGTTGTTTTTCAGTTTTCACTGATGGCTTTCAGTCAGTGTGTTGTGTGGGTTTTCAGCCTGACAGCTTTGTCATTTTACAGCGTGTGTCACCTTCCAACCCTGAATCATAGTCGAGAGCTTCTGGTTAAAATCTGTTTATCTCTGAAACAGTGGCATTGTACACTAATCAGGGCTCAACGCGTAAGGGATAATGTACAGCTAGCCAGTCATTGTTTCATAACAATGACCGGCTAGCTGAAATGTGTTTCTGAAAACATCTGAGGTGAGAAATGAGCCATACAGTTGCTGAATCTGTCTTTATTTTGGATTTACAACTCTCAAATCGCGCCGCCACGCTACCAGAATGCATTGCACGGTTGCTTACATAGACAATGAATGGGAAGCGTGGAAAGGACGGATCCTGTCGACACGTACCATCATTCCTTAAAGGAGTTTGCTTCTTGTATATCACATTTTTGTTAAAAAAAAATCTTAAAAATACATTCAGGCCCAGCAAGCCGCCAAGCTTGCAATACACTGGCGGAAGCCCTGTATCGAGGTGTTGTACATGCTTTGCTGTATAATTTTCCTCCCAGCTCAAAGTTGCCGGGATACTTTGCCTCCCAAAACTTCACAAGTTTCCTTTTTGTTTTTGGTTCAGGTTCATCCGGTTCTTCGTCAGTTGATTCAATTTGTGTCCCACAGTCAAACAACTTCATTTGCTTTGCCATTGTATCTAAAAGAGAAACCCGCGTGCACGCGAGTAAACGCACATGCAGCGTTATCAGCAGCAATATTTAAATATCAATTAATTAAAAAATAGATGTATAAATTATTTTGGGCTGGACATTTTACTGTTTGCTGTCCCTATGTTTTTATGTTAAAAAGTGTGTTGGATCCAATGAAAAGAGACCGCAAACTGGTTTGTAAGCTTTTCAAATTCACTCGTCACTTGTGCTGATTATCGTGGCTCAGCGGGTGGACATGCCGCTCCATCAGAAACACAATAGATCATTTTTATAACATCTTAATTGGACAACCTGGACAGTGGTATATCCTCCTGACACACTGATGTCCTTCAACATGACCCTGATGAGCGGGCGTACATACGGTCTTACATGCTGTTTGAGTGTTCTATTCGTGCCAGATGCAGACGCTCCAACCCTCGATTCAGACGGGGAAAAACACTCCACATTTGTAATTTCCACGTGTAAACAGCCTGACCCCTTCTCATTGTTTGGGACTGCAGGTCACGGTGACAGCAACAGCCGAAACATTCCTACCCTGGTTAAAGACATCAGCAACGTGGGAGAGGTGTCATGTGGCAGCTCCCATACTATCGCACTGTCGAAGGATGGACGCACTGTGTGGTCGTTCGGAGGAGGGGACAACGGTGAGGAAACCATTCACCTTGACTTTGTTGTTAAACTATTACTATATATTAAAATGTATTAACACAACTAACAACAGTTGCCATTTTCTTTTGTACCAGTCAAATGATGTGAACAGATTTGTTCTACTCCTATTTGATTTCAATAGTTGCTCATTACTAGAATGTGAGAATATGCTGCTACAGTCTAAAGAGAAACCATGTGTTGTCCTGCAGGAAAACTAGGTCACGGTGATACTAATCGAGTCTACAAGCCAAAAGTCGTGGAGGCCCTGCAAGGAATGTTCATCAGAAAAGTGTGTGCAGGAAGTCAGTCGTCTCTCGCCTTAACCTCCACCGGACAGGTAGGACACCGGTCCTGCACTGAGAACCAAGACAATAATAAAAGCTGTGGTTTGTTGACGAGATGTGGAGGCTTGAAATTCTTGAGCATTCGTCCCAAAGAGGGAATTTCATACTGCTGTTTATGCATTCCTACCGACAGCTGGTTGGACGTTGACAGTGATATATTTTAAGGTCGGGACTTGTTATGTAACAAAGCTCTTCTTTCACGGCTTTGTCTCCAAGATACAGCCTCACTGTTTTCTCATCAAGGCTTTTTGTCTGGGAAAAAAAGGACCAAAATAAATTGCTTTTTTTTTCAGTGTGAATAGCAGAAATCCTCTGCTAATGTTGATTCATGTCACTTGTTTTTAGGTGTACGCTTGGGGCTGCGGTGCTTGCCTGGGGTGTGGTTCTTCTGAGGCCACGGCACTGAGACCCAAACTAATCGAGGAGCTGGCTACCACCAGGGTGGTGGACATCTCCATAGGGGACAGTCACTGCCTGGCCCTGTCGCATGGTAGTTGTCTCTTCCTTTTCCTCCCCCTCGGTGGGGGGAGAAAGCAAGGCTTTCTCCCCACACCGCTCTCCCAGGGCTCAAGCTTAAGGATGTCCTGTCGTCCCGGGGTCAAAAAAAAATATGGTCGGGGAGGATGAAAGTTAATTTTGGGACGAAACAAAATAAAACTCACCTAAACCGTCGTCGTTACTCTTTTCAACAATCACCAAGTGTGCTTTGGTTGAACTCAACTAATGTCATAGAGTTTAATGTGAAAAAACGCCGAACCTACAGGTGTCCCCCTCCCTCCCTCCACCCACCGCTCTCTCTCTGTTCCTCTCTCTGCTGGCAGAAGGAAAGAGGCAGGGTGACGTGTCATGAACGTGTCATCAGTGACACTGAGCATGTTTATAGCCTGTGGTGTTAATGCACAGGCTGAGGGGAGTTATTAAAAAAGATTCCCGGAGCCGGATCATGATGTGGTGCATTGGGCCACATCCCACCCCTCCAAAAGTGTCATTCAAATCCATTGCAGACTTTTGGAGTAATCCTGTAAACCAACAAACAAACCAACAAACCAACAAACCAACGCCGGTGAAAACATGACCTCCTTCCTAGGCCTTCGGCCTTGGCGGAGGTAATTATGTAGAAAAACAAAGATTTTAAATTCGGGACGGCCCGCATTAAATTAGCATTCATTTCAGGATGGCTGAGGTTGTGTTTGGGGACGGTTCCAGGAGGATGGTGAACAAAGTTAAGTTTCGAGCCCTGCTCCCCCCCCCCTCTGTCTTTCTCTCTTTTCCTATCTGTAGATGGTTCACTGTAAACAGCTGGTGCTGCATTGACAGGAACATATTTGCATGCTGTCAGGGATCAACGCTCAGTGTTACAGTACATGTACAGCTAAATCCTCTGTCAAGTCACAGTTTATTTTGCTGACATAGTACGATGTGTTTGTTAAACACGTGACAGAACTGTTGCAAATAGCATGATGTAATAGCAAATACATAGACCATATTTGTTTAAGCTAATACTTAACTTGATCTCGACATAACTGAGGTCATATTTCAGCTCAGCAAATCCTACCTCTGTCATCATTCAGTGTAATATATTGTATTACTTCTCTTCCACCATCTAGACAATGAGGTGTACGCATGGGGTAACAACTCCATGGGCCAGTGTGGCCAGGGGAACTCCACCGGGCCGATCACCAAGCCCAAGAAGGTCGTCGGCCTGGACGGAGTCGCTATCCAGCAGATCTCGGCCGGCACATCCCACAGCCTGGCGTGGACCGCCCTGCCCAGAGACAGGTACCAGCTACCATCAGAGTAAACACACCGACTGTTAGCGAAGGCAGCGTTGATGATAAACTGAGTTTAACAGGAGGGGGAGGCGAGAGCTGATGTCACAACACCCCTAGACTACTCTGTTTAATAGGCATTGCATAACATACTGTGGGTCAAAGGTCAGTAGCTGCATGTGCAATGTACAGCAGTTTTTTTCCCTTCTGTGTCACAAAGTAACTATATAAGACTGTTAACGTCATGCTCTCCGTGTTCTGACTTGCATTACAAACACTCTGGTATTTTGGTTCAGGTGACAGCAGTTGAAGTATTTATAAATTAAATTATTCCCAGAAGGTTAGATTTAAAACTTTGCAGTTTTTTAGATGTAAATGAGATGTTGTGTTTCTTTGTTTACCAATGTGCACGGGGTTCAGCAATATGACAGTTAGGGCTGCAACTAACTATTTATTTTACTGTAAATTAATCTGTAGATTATTTTCTTGATGAATCGATTAGTTTGGTCTAGAAATTGTCAGAAAATGGTGAGAAATGTCGATCTATGACCAAAGCCCAAAAGTCTTGTTTTTTCCACAACTCAAAGATATTCAGTTTACTGTCATAGAGGAGGAAAGAAACCAGAAAATATTTACAATTAAGAAGCTGCAATCAGAGAATTTGTACTTTTTTTTTCCTTAAAAATTTACTCCGATTGATCATCAAAAAAAAATAGTTGGCGATTAATTTAATAGTTGACAGCTAATTGATTAATTATTGCAACTCTAATGACAGTATCTACTGTGATTTTTGACAATTTTTCAGGCACAGTATTTCATTAGTCAAAAAGTAACTGTCTGGTTATTTTATTCATCTAATCAAATTATTTCTTCTCTGATATTAAAGTCGTACATTTTTGAGAAAAAACTCAAATTTACGGAAAAAAAATCTGAAATTCTCTGAAATTAAAGTGGTAAATCTACGTGAAAGAACATGATTTTTTCCTCTGAGACTATAAAGTCATAAATTTGTTAAAAAAAAAAAATCAGAAATCTGAGATTAAAGTAGAAAATTCACAAGAAAAAAACTCATAAATTTACAAGAAAACAATTTAATATTCTCTGAGATTATAAAGTCATGAATTTGCGAGAAAAAACTCCCACTGTCAATGCAAGAATTAACTGTTTTCTAAAAAAAAATGTGTTCCAGTAACAACGGTGTGTCCCTCCAGAACTTTGACGTGAACACTCAGTGATTCATTCAGTGATGCATATTTCCTTCAACCTCTTTACCACTCGAGTCTTTCTGTGAAGTACCGGAGCTCTTGTTAATATTTACTCATTTGGCTCTCCAGGCAAGTGGTGGCTTGGCACCGGCCGTACTGCGTCGACCTCGAGGAGAGTACCTTCTCCCACCTGCGCTCCTTCCTTGAGCGCTACTGCGACGGCATCAACAGTGAAGTTCCTCCTCTTCCGTTCCCCTCCTCCAGGTGAGAGCACACAGCCGGCACGCCGCCGTCACGGATACTGACAGAGAAGGAGATTTACAACCGTTATACATACGGTGGATTACTGACTCCGGCAAATTACTTATATTTTCTTACCCCAATGCACCTTCTTTCCTGGAAAGAAGGTAATTTATCATTAGCAAGCTCTTTTTTGGTAAATAATCCCTAAACTGTTCGTCATAAAGTTTTCTATTTAAAATAAATTAAATTATATGAAACATTATTTAAAAGTTTTCTGAATCTGCTCTTTTGATTTCCAGAATATGATTTTACAGGGCAAATGTTTCCAGAGGAATTACGTGTTCAGACGAAGGCTATGATACGTGCAAATAAGAAAATAATAATTTTATTAGGGCTGCAACTAACGACTAAATTCATTGTCGATTAATCTGTTGATTTATTTCCTCGATTAGAAAATTAGAAAATGATGAGAAGTGTTGATCAGTGTTTCCCAAAGCCCAAGACGACGTCCTCAAATATGTTGTAGTAGTTGGCGATTAATTTAATACAACTAATTGATAAATCGTTGCAGCTCTATATTTGACTACAGCAAGCTTTTTGTCTTTAAGCTTTCTGGGTGTTATCTATCATATTAACGGTCCAAAATGACGTGAAGTTGCATCGTTTGAAGTCTAAAGCTTTATACTGAGCCCAATGTGTTGGGCTAAAGAGGTAGAATGATTGATCTCTAACTTTTTAATGTATTTGCAGGGAGCATCATAACTTCCTCAAGCTGTGCCTTCGGCTCTTGTCCAATCACCTGGCTCTGGCTCTGGCCGGGGGCGTGGCCACCAGTATCTTAGGTCGGCAGGCCAGACCCCTCAGGAACCTGCTCTTCAGACTGATGGACTCCTCCGTGCCAGATGAGATTCAGGAGGTGAGAGAACAGAAGATTAGGTTCTCACTCAAAAGATATATGGAGCTGCAGCCAACAATTATTTCCGTTATTGATTAATCAGCTGATTATTTTCTGAGTTGACAGTTAAAGGGACTGTTTGTAAGAATCAGAAATGCTTGTTAACAGCGACACCTGTGACTGTTAAGTCAACTAAAGTCAGCGTCCTGTTGCTCGCGCTTGTGCTCGCTCTACATAGACATGAACGAGCATCACTCAACACAGTGAGGAGACACACGTCAGCTAAAAGCACAACATCACTCTATATTTCAGCTGCTTGGCAGTAATGTTAGCTGACCAGACCAAGGTCTCTCCATGAATCAATGCTGATCCTAGTGTTGGCTTTTCCTGCCTCAGCCTCATCACCTGAACCAGTGACAGTATATATGTGTGTGTGTGTGTGTGTGTGTTTGTCCCGTCAGGCGGTGATTGAGACTCTGTCAGTGGGAGCGACCATGCTGCTGCCTCCACTGAGAGAGAGGATGGAGCTCCTTCACTCTTTGCTGCCTCAGGGTCCCGACAGATGGGAGAGTCTCTCCAAAGGACAGGTACCCTATGCGCCATATCACTGCATGATTAGCGAGATGTTGCCTTTTTTTTTTTTATTTTGTGAACGTCCGTGGAGACACAGATACTTAAAACTGAGCATGTTTGTATAGTAGACATAGTTTTTTTCATATCCCATTAATCTCATAAAAGCAGGTCACAACCAACGGGGTTAAAAAGCCACGATATACATTAATGTACCTAAGGTTTGTATAGATTAACCGATGCCTCATTTGTTGCGGCCTGTAGACTGAAAGATTTGGTGAGCTGCTTGGCTAATGGGTGGCTTTGTTTGGTTGGTCGTGTGTGTAGAGCAAAAGGCTGCGTTCGAGTCTTCTAAGTGGTCTTTTACAGCCACAACTTTGTGACCAAGAAGCCTCAAGAGCGAGCCCCGTCTTCCCAATATGCATTTCTACAAATCAGAATTATTGTGCACCTTCAAATAAAGGTTTGCGAGCGCTCGCGAACGGTGCTTATTTCCTCGTCGTGATTCCACGTCAGTTCGTGTGGCAGTTCTTTCAGAAAGCATAACCGAAGCTGCAAAAATGTGCAGTTAACTCAACAATTCTAAAACTCTGAAATTGGTAGTTTTTCGTGAATTAAAATCCCATCAGAAAGCAAAAGGAGGTGAAACAGAAAGTATAATCAGCTGTTGCTGAAGGCTGCGATGTGATAACCCCGGCTGAGGCCAACTATTCTCATTGATCAAACTTGTTTACTGCCGTAGGTTGGCCTTATTTCCCCCGTTGCTGAATCACTGATAAGCATCTGGTGACTGACCTGGTGTTGCCTTCAGTGTGAACAAGTTTACTACCAAGAACCGCTGCTTGTTTCTGTTAAAAGGGTGTTTTTCGAGGTCAACGTGTATGTGTGTGTTTGTGCCACAGAGGATGCAGCTGGACATCATCCTGACCAGCCTCCAGGACCACACCCACGTGGCCTCGCTCCTGGGTTACAGCTCCCCCGCCGACGGCCCCGAGGTGCTCTGCTCCGGCCCGGGCTTCACCGCGTCCCCGGACCCGACGTACAGCGCCACGGCCGGCCACCCCGACACCCACCTGGCTGAAATCCTGATGAAGACGCTGCTCAGGAACCTGGGCTTTTATACCGTGAGTAGCTCGTCTGCTGCAGCTCCATCAGAGAGTTCTCTCTTATTGATTTCAGAGTGCGTTACTCAATAACAAACCATTATTTGTGGCATCATTATGATCTATTTAGGATTGACAAAGGCAGACATAATGCATGGAGGAAGTCGTCAGTGAAGTGAACGTATAAAGCACCATTGTTACGCTCTCTCCATCTCCCTGGCTCCTCTCAGTACTGGAGTGCTAGAGGCAGAGCATGACGCATACATAATCCTTTGTTATTATCACCTGCTGCCTTTTTTCCTGGCACAGCGGTTGCTCGTTCCTGCGCATCGTCTCTAAAGACGGCTTTTTATTGATTGTACACGCACACACACACACACACACACACACACACACACACACACACACACACAAGCTGTGTGTGATTATGCAGGCCTGAGCAATGAGTGATGATTAGACTGCAAGGCTTTCTGCATTTGAGTCACTCCTTTTGGATTCATCGCCTCTCGCTGTGTTTTTCCTTTTTGCTCTTCTTCCTCTTTTCTTAATCTGTCGAGGGGAAAATCACAAAATGCAAAAACCAGTAATGAAATTTTGTTGGTCTAAATGCCAGGGCTGGAACGATACACCGATCTCCCGATTTGATACTATCACGACGATACTTGGGTGCCGATTCAATATGTATTGCAATTGTTTGTATTGCGATACGATATTACAATTTCTTGGGATTTTTGTTAGCTTTTTTAATACGGCCATTTGGCCACGGAGACGAGAGTGACGGCCGACTCAACCGCATCGTTACCGCGATACAATAACGTTTCCTGCTAACTTTTTCTGCTAATTTTTCAGACTTTTATTCAGACATATAACTGCTTTTTCCGGACATATTTCGGACTTTTGTTTAAGCATATTTCTGCCTTATTTTTTTGCCTTTTTTCGACATAGTTCCTTTTTTGGGACCATTTTTTGGCATATATTTCGAACATACTTTGGCATTTTTTCGGCCTTTTTACGGACATATTTCAGCCTTTTTTTAAATCATTTTTTGACGTATTTCGGCTTTTTACTGACTTTTTTCAGCCTTTGCTCGGACATATTTTGGCCTTTTTTAGAAGTTAGCATGCAGCTTTAGCCGTGATGTCTAGCTCTGCTTTTCCTGTCGATGTGTGAAACCCAAAGTGTTTCCATCCTTTACTGGATGTGTAGTGTTTATCACAATGGATTTAACATGTGGGGGTGCAGGTCGGATCCACGCAGACACTCCAACGTTTTATACTTTTTTGTTTCGGGTTGCAGCAGCTGTTTTCTTTTTTTTTTTTATCAAGCAATTACAAAAGTCCCCTTTAATTATAACGACACTCAGACGATTAAAAGGAAATGACACGTAAAAACAGATACAAAACACCAACATGAGGACGCCAAACTCTCACTGCCGGTCGTCGCGTGTGCATGCGCCAAAGACAAGTAGTAGTTATTGAATATTTTCCTGATATCGTGCAGCCCCACTGTGAACCCGTAGTTGTTGAGAATCAGATTTGTGTGTAGGGCTGTCAATCGATTCAAAAAATGGAATCGCGATTAATCTCATGATTGTCCATAGTTAATCGTGATTAATCACAAATTAATAACACATTTTGTATCTGTTCAAAATGCCCCTTAAAGGGAGATTTGTCAAGTATTTAATCCTCTTATCAACATGGGAGTGGATAAATATGCTGCATTATGCAAATGTATGTATATATTTATTATTGTAAATCAAATAACAACACAAATCAATGACAGACATTGTCCAGAAACCCTCACAAGTACTGCGTTTAGTAATCTCTGTAAAAGTCTGTAAAGGGGAGACTCGTGGGTACCCATAGAACCCATTTTTATCTGGAGGTCAGAGGTCAAGGAACCTCTTTGAAAATGGCCATGTCAGTTTTTCCTCACCAAAATTTAGTGCAAGTTTGGAGCGTTATTTAACCTCCTTCACGACAAGCTAGTGTGACATGGTTGGTACCGATGGATTCATTAGGTTTTGTAGTTTCATATGATACCAGTATCTTCACTCTACCTTCAACGAATGCCGTTATTATCATCGCGTTAACTTTGACAGTCCTATTTGTGTGTGATTGTGTTGTTGCAGGATCAGGCGTTTGGCGAGCTGGAGAAGAACAGCGATAAGCTGCAGCAGGGAACGTCGTCCTCTGACAGCAGCCAGCCGGCTCACCTCCACCAACTCCTGTGCTCCCTGCAGAAGCAGCTGTTAGCGTACTGCCACATTAACTCCGTCACCGAGGTACAAACATACTCTGCTTCCACAGATAACAGCTTCATTTTGTGGAAAATAGTGTTGTTCATGTAGTTATTTTAAACTCGTTGGTCCAGTGCCGATAGGATCATGTGTCTAATGCCTTCTTGCAACTCTGCTGAGATTACAACATGATGTTTCGGTCGACTTGAAAGGCAGAAGCCCCGTGATGTTCAATCTGATGAAGTTATTTACTCTGTATTGCACATCTAATTTCAGAACTCACATGGTCTTTTGGCGTAAAATGACATTAAATTGAAAGAAAACACTTTTTTTTTTATCACTGATCCATGAAGCAAAGTAACTCCTTGTTGCATAAGAGTGGATTTCAGTGGCTGTGCTTATTTATGAGTCACAGTATGTATTTTTTATTTTCTGTGATTATGTGACAGTGATTAACGGCCTTAAAGCCAGGGATTTCAATTCAGCTTTAAAAGCCACTTCATTGAGTTTTAAAATCTTCATGTGTTTTCCTCTGCAGAACTCCAGCAGTGTGGCTTTACTCCACAAGCATCTACAGCTGCTGTTGCCTCACGCCACCGATATCTTCTCTCGCTCAGCCGCTCTGATCAAAGAGAGTTCCTGGAACGGCAGCATCCGAGAGAAGCTACAAGGTGAAGAGGATCAGTTCATCTCTCTTGCTGAAATGCCTCCTCGTCTCTCGCTCCGTTGCTATCTCGACCCTCTTATCCTCCGCTTGTTCACTTCTACCTTTTCATCTTAAAACACTTTTATTATTTCATCTTTCTTCTTGTGCCTCACGCTACTGACTCAAAGACAGTTCAGGTTGAACTGCATAAAACAACATGCAAATAGATTTAGGTTATATATTTTGTAGGGCTGTCAAAGTTAACACTATTAACACGTTAACGCAAATCGTTTAAACGCTATTCATTTCTTTGACGTATTAACACAAGTGAAGAGTGAAGATACTGGTATCATATGAAACTAGAAAACCTGATGAATCCATTGGTACCAACCATGTCAGACTAGCTCGTCATGAAGGAGGTTAAATAACGCTCCAAACTTACGCCAAATTTTGGTGAGAAAAAACTGTCATGGTCATTTTCAAAGGGGTCCCTTGACCTCTGACCTCCAGATGTGTGAATGTAAATGGGTTCTGTGGGTACCCACGAGTCTCCCCTTTACAGACATGCCCGTGGGTGAGGGTTTCTGGACAATATCTGTCATTGTTTTGTGTTGTTAATTGATTTCCAATAATAAATATACACATAATATGCATAAAGCAGCATATTGTCCACTCCCATGTTGATAAGATGGTTAAATATTTGAC
The DNA here is from genome assembly GCA_916701665.1 of Sebastiscus tertius. Classification (NCBI taxonomy): domain Eukaryota; kingdom Metazoa; phylum Chordata; class Actinopteri; order Perciformes; family Sebastidae; genus Sebastiscus; species Sebastiscus tertius. The sequence goes on from CAKAOH010030779.1 coordinate 22,761, forward strand.
AAAACTCCCTTTTAAGGTTCATTTTGAATGGATAAAAAATGTGTTATTAATTTGCAATCAGTCGCAATTAACTATGGACGATCATGTTATTCATTGCAATTAAATATTTTAATCGATTGACAGCCCTAGAAAAAACGCTAAAGATGTTGCTACGAGTAGAAGTTTTTTACAACTCGAGGCGTTCAGTGTGCTCCTGTTAAAAACGCGATGCACACAGCAGCGCAAAAGTAGCGAAAACGATAACAAAAAGCCGCCCCAGGCTGCTAAAACGCTCTCTCTGTCTGATCGAGGCCTCAGTTTTCAGCTGATGTTTCTTTAGTCATCATTATCATTGCTTTAAACCTCACTCTACTTACTGACCATGTCTCTCTCATCTCCAGATGTGATCTACGTGTCAGCGGCGGGCAGCATGCTGTGCCAGATAATCAACTCGTTGCTGCTGCTCCCGGTGTCGGTGGCGAGGCCTCTGCTGAGCCACCTGCTGGACCTGCTGCCTCCTCTGGACCGCCTCAACAGGCTGCTGCCTGCCGCCTCCCCTCTGGAGGACCAGGAGCTGCAGTGGCCTCTTCATGGTGAGCGTGAAGCGAGTGCAAGTGCATCAAATCATCATAACGTTGAAGGGACAGTTCACCCCCAAATCAAAAATACATATTTCTCCTCTTACCTGTAGTGTTATTTATTAATCTAGATTGTTTTGTTGGAGATATCGACAAACTGTTGAATGAAGGTAATAAATTGCGATGTATCACAGTATATCTTATTGCAGTACTCAGCATATCACAAAATCTAGTTTGTGATAATATCGTATCGTACTGCCTCTGGTGATTCCCACCTCTAGCAGGACTCCAGGATGTCTAATGTCTAGATAAAAGGTGGCTGTAACCCGCTGAAGTTGTAAAATGTGTCCACCAAATAACATTCCTGTTGTGATCTTTGACATTTTTACTGTACACGTCAAACATTGTAGAGCTCTCATTACCTTATCATCCCTGAAAACTGAACCTTTTTGGAAACCTTCATGTTTTTGTGCAGTTTAATTCATGCTGTCCTCCTTCTCCTTCTTCTTCTTCTACTAACTTTTCCAGGTACGTCTGACTTTGCTGAGCCAGCCTCGGGGATGTCCCTGCCACAGCCGGCGCTCTCCTGGGTGTGGCTGGTGGATCTGGAGAGGACCGTTGCCCTGCTGGTGGGCCGATGCCTCGGTGGGATGCTGCAGGGTGCTGCTACCTCACTGGAGGAACAGGATACCGCCTACTGGCTCAAAACGCCGCTCTTCAGCAACGGCTTGGAGATGGACATCCCACAGCTCGGTAGGGAGCAGATGGATGTTTAAAAATGTTGATCAGTGGTAATAACATGAGCAGTTTTCCCAGCTGTTGTTGAGACGGTGAATGTTTGTGTCCTTCAGACGCCTGCATCAGCTCGTTGCTGGAGGCGGCGCTGTCCGGTAACGAGGAGCAGAAGCCGTTTGACTGCACGCTGCGTCCTGACCTGAGCGTCCTGGTGGATCTGGCTCTGTGTTCCTCTAAAGAACCGGCCAACAGCCTCTGGATCAACATGCAGGACTACGCCATGAGCAAAGGTCTAGTTCTATTGTCTCTATATTAGCGGCATTAGTCTTTAAATGAAGTACCGCGTATTGACTGTTCTGTGTTATTCTGTTGCAGACTGGGACAACGCGTCTCTCAGTAATGAGTCCCTGTTGGACAATGTGTCCAGGTTTGTGTTGGCAGCCTTATTGAAGCACACAGGGCTGCTGGGCCAAGCCTGCGGAGAGGGCAGGTACTGTTAACATGATATCTATGGATGTGTCGGGTTAGAGGTTTCCTCGCTGTCCCGTAGTGCCGCCTTAAATTAAACATCACATGTCACTTTTTTATTTCCCCATCAGGTACCAGCCGTCCAAGGCCCTCGCGGAGGTCTATCGCAGTGTTTATAAGGTACGAAACCGCCTGCTGGCCTGTAAGAACATGGACTTCATCCAGACGAGATCGTCTTCACGTGAGAGGAGGGTGAGGAAACCAAAGTTTCATGCACACTTTTGCATCCAGTAATTCAAAAATCCATTTGAAGTCTTTTTCCTTTGCTAATTAGATGCTTCCTCTGCAAGTGGATGATTTTGTTCATGAAACAGAAAGATTTTCACATCATGTAGACCTGCCGCTATTATACGGCGTAATCGATGATATTGATGCATTTTCAGCTTTGACATCAATATTTTAAATCAATGCATGTTTTTTTTTTTTAAATATTTTTTCCTTGGAGCTGCTGAATACATCCATTAAGCTGTCTGCCTGCAACCTCAGACCTTGAAATAGACAAGGCAGCATAAATCGTCAGAACACACCGTTATATACTTGTGACCTGACTTGTATACCGCTGTCTGTCTCTCTGCCCGCTGAGCAGCTGAGCGGCTCTCATTCTTCGGAGGCAGACCATTAAATGCGCTAAATAAAACAGCAAACATCGTCGACACCATCGCTTACTATTGTTTATATTTTAAGGAACTTCTCTCCGGCCTTCCTGCTTTATCATCCACAGCCGTTCAGCTCAGAGGATGAGATCGGTGCATGCTGCAAAGCAGATACAGATTTCGGACGAGACCGGCGACGTTGAAAAAAGCCTGCCCTTTCACAACTCCTCGCTGACTGCTAACGTTACTCGCGTTAAATACCAGTCCACTTCTGTGTTTTGGTACGGTCGGCTTTCACCCCTGATTCTAACCGAGTACACATGATCCGTACTCCAGACCACCTTTTCAAGTGGACTCGAGTACGCTACGAATCAATCGTACCTAATATGAAAACGCCCCTAGATTACAAACGGAGGTAATAATGTACTGTATGAATATTAGAAGCATATTCTGAAACTCTATTATAATAGATTTATTTAAGATTTCAGGGGTAGCATTAACTTAAATGAAATGGTCAATTTGATTTTTTTGGAGTAAAATGATTGCTTATATTAATCGACTAATTGGTAAAATAGTCAATAGATGAATGTGTAGAAAATGAATCGTTAGTGGTGGCCTTACACTCACCGGTGTCATTTGGTCCCTTTGGTCAGATTTCAGACAATCAGGACTCTCTGGACATGGACCCTCAGGAGCACTCGTTCACGCGCACCATCGACGAGGAGGCGGAGCTGGAGGAGAGAGCCGACCGCGAGAGAGAGGAAGGCCATCAGGAACAAGACGATGAAGAGGAGGACCGGGAGCACGAAGTGATGACGGCCGGAAGTAAGTACACATGCGTGGAGTTGTTTGTTTTTTTATCTGCTTTCAGTGTGCTGATCGTTAGGATTTAGGTCATTTAAAGATAGGGTGGGCGATGTTGGAAAGATAGCATCATTTGAAAGTAGCATGGCCTCAGGAGCTCCGTCTCAACCCCCCCCCCTCGCCTCAGGGCTCCTTCCAAGGCAACGCCCCCCCCACACACACACATGCAGGAGCACCGCCGCATCGTAACTACTTCACAGGCTCAGAGCTGAGAGAGGACCTCAACTCAACAACGCTACCTCATGACCAGTAACCGCAGCAGTGCTACTGCAGGGTTGAGTTTTCTCTTCCACTCAGCAGGAAACGTGCGGCGACGATGCACTTTGAGTTCAGGCTGGTGCACACCAAGGTACGAGCAGGGAGGCAGGGAGGCATCTGATTGGTTCTTTCCAAGCGGACCTCGAGGCAGTGATTGGTAGACGTTTTTACAGGATTACAGCAGCTACAGATGACGGCTCTTTTCAGGTCCTTTCTCAGAGCTCATCAGTAATGGATCGCTGTCGAGGTGTAAAGACCATTTCAACCAATATAACATAAAGTGTATACTGGAGAACATCGTCAACCCTGCCTTTAATTGTAATAATAATGTATTTCTCAGTTCATTCAAAGCTTTTTCTGTCCTGCCTGCTCCCATTCATTCACATCTCTGCTTGATGACGAGAGTTATTAAACTGGTGAAACAATTAGTTTTTACTGAATTTGTTTATGGGCGGCTGTGGCTCAGATGGTAGAGCAGGTTGTCCACCAATCGGAAGGTCGATCCCCGGCTGCTCCATGAGCAAGACACTTAACCCCAAATTGCTCCTGAAGGCTGAGCCATCGGTGTATGAATGAGTATTTAGATTAGATCCTGATGGGCAAAGTTGGCACCTTACATGGCGGCCTCTGCCATCAGTGCATGAATGTGTGTGTGAATTGGTGAATGCTGCCATGTAGTGTAAAGAGCTTTGAGTGGTCAGAAGACTAGAAAAACACTATATAAATGCAAGTCCATTTACCATTTGTTCGGCACTGCAACGTGTTGATGTTTTGTTATGTTGGGTTAGTTCTGGTGAAATTCAGGTTCCATTCAGATGTTGTCATTTAGGCTCAGGGGTTTCAGTGGTTTGATTATTTATTCAATGATATAAAGGTTAGAGTTGTTCTGGTACCGATACCAGTATCGGAAATGACTCCCATACAACCTAAAATGCTGGATCAGGTATCAGCGAGCATGCAGGTCTATGCAAACAATCCGATATCACGTTATCATTTATCAGCTCATTTACGCTACACAGGAACAACTTCAACACGTTTTTAACGGAGTTGCAAACAAATGTGAAGCAGTTCACTGGTTAGTTTCATGGAAAGAGACATTTTGTGGTTTCATATGTCATGACTGGTGTGTAATCTTGCTCAACGTGGCTTCTGACATACAATAATGAGACACAGGTGGAAATACAGTGGATGCATTTAGGATATCTACAGATATCTGATTGTAGCTCGTCATTGTTGTCAGAGAAAACCAGTTGGCCTAAAATGTGCTCGTTTGCTTTTTGATGTGTTGCGCTGGCATGGGCTTTGGTTCTGAACTCTGCACTCTAGTTAAAGTGTATTGTGCGGCTGCTGCTTGTCCTCTAACCCGGCATCTTGTGTGTGTCTGTGTGTGTGTGTGTTTTATTTGTGTATGTGCATCTTGCACCACACAGAAATCTTTCAATGTTTCCTCTCAGCGCGGGAGGTAGCTCGCAGTCGGGACAGAGAGCGGGCCAGCAGCAGCACCGGACTGGGCTCCGGCTCGGTTTCCAGGAGCGGAGGAGGAGGAGGTGGTGGTGAGGAGGACACCATTCTGTCTCAGGAGGGGAGGAGGGGCAGTACGGGTCTGCCGGAGGGCCAGGACCTGTACACAGCAGCCTGTAACTCTGTGATCCACCGCTGTGCCCTGCTGTTGTTGGGGGTGAGCCCGGTGCTGGGAGAGCTGACCAAACAGAACCAGGAGGAGGGCCAGACCCAGTCCGCCACAGGAACACAGGAGTGTCTGAGCTTCATGACCAGGTCAGAGCACAGCCCGCCGAGATACACATCGAGACTCAAACTATATGTGTTGACAGATAAATAGTTGGTTCCCTCTTTAGTGGTGATTCTGTGCTGTAAAAACATCCGTCTACTCTAGGATGAGATGTGTTCAGTGTGACCTTTTCCTGAGCAAAGTGTTAAAGGAGAGTTTCACAATTTAGATATTTTCCAAAGTTAAAGTCCCTAGAAGTGTTTGATGATTCAACAAAATGTGCAGTTCTCTTGTGCGTAAATGCATTTGAACTTTCAGCCAAAGCTGATGTGATTTCATCAGAGTTAGATCGAAGGTAGGGTCGGTAATCTTGAGAAACTAGCAAGAGTATACTAGAATAAAAAGAAAAAATGATCCAACCTGAAAACTCAGCCCGGTGTTGCCAACTCTTTTCCAGTGACAGTAGCTAGCAGCACTAGCTCGGTAGGTAGGTAGACCAGCAGGTAGGTCGGGCCAGGTGAAATGATTGGACGGGTTTATTACAGTCCTGCGACGGCCACAGATAACAGATTTATTCTCTTATTTTTTGTCAGAGCATTTGTCTCATCGATTACTATTTGGATGTAATGAGAATTTCCACAAATGTATTCTAACAACACTACCAACCCTGGCTTTAATCAATCTCCGTTTGTGTTTCTCCCTGGACTGTGTTCTGTTTTCTTTCTTGGCTGCAGTGGAAGAATAGTAACACAAAGAGGGAACTCTTTACTAAAAAAGACTGCAACTTTGGAAGATTTAATTTGTCTAACTCAGACTGCTGAAGCCTCGTATTAGCTCTCGCTGACTGGACGCATTTTTGTGCAGAACAAGGACTATTGATTTTTGTCCCCTATTTCTAACGTTGGAATCACTTTAGGAAGGAATCAGTAATGAGATCATAACTGAAACTACAATCTTCTACTTTATGGGCCGTTATGAGCGTTGTTTTTAGCTTGTCTCGGGTCATCAAAATTACATATTTAGAAGTTTTTTTCCGTGTCCTCCGGTGTCCTCCGGTGTCCTCCGGTGCTCCTAACAGCATCTGCAAGATTTCAAAGACCGGAGGAGAACGAGCAGATTTCTTGTTTGAACGAGTTTCATCTGAACGTTGACCTATATTTACAGCACACGTTCCACCTGGAGAACCTTGAACCTGTTCTTCAGGGCTTGTTGTTGTTGCATGTCTTTGCTTCGAGGGGCCCTTATATGACCTTGCCCTTTTTTTAATAGTGTCACACATGCTGTATTTAGAGTTCTGTGTGTTGAGTAAGGAGTGATTTAGTGGAGTGGTGGGAATTGTTATGGCTTTAGATTCAAGTTTCAAGTCTCTATTGTCATAATGTGTTATACAGTTACAGAGAAACAGTCGGTGGCAATGAAAGTCTTAGATCGCAGACTCTCTCCAACAACGCTCATCATACAGTATATATGTATAAAAAGAAAATCACACATGTAAAAATGATAATCTAAGACATAAAATAAAGAAACTAAATAGTAAATGTATATGCGTAATGAGAAGTAATAACTATATACTGTATATACAGAGAATAAACAATAAGTCAAAAGTGATGTTAACGTGTTAAAAACGCAAATTTTTTTTAAGGCCACTCATTTCTTTAAAGCATTAACACAACTTGAGATATCAATCTTTCAGAGGTTGTAGCTCAGTTTTAAAGCTAAAACTGTCATGGCCATCTTCAAAGGGGTCCCTTGACCTCTGACCTCCAGATCAGTGAATGTAAATGGGTTCTCTGGGTACCCACGAGTCTCCCCTTTACAGACATGCCCACTTTATGATAATCACATGCAGTTTGGGGCAAGTTATATGACTTTATAATCTCAGAGAATATTTGAGTTTTATCTCATAATTTTTTTTTTATCATAAATGTATGAATTTTCTTCTGGTAAATTTATGACTTTATAATCCCAAAAAATATTACATTTTTTTGTCGTAAACTCATTAGTTTTTTCTTGTAAATGTATGACTTTATAATCTTGCAGAATATTCTATTTTTTTCTTGTAGATTCTGAGTTTGTTCTGTGAATATTACCCCCCTCCATGGCAACGTAATCATTATTATTTATTTATTTTACCTACAATGGCCCTGATCGGCATGACGAAGATGATGAGTTAGTCTCTGTGATGTGTTTGTGTTTGTAGGAGTGAGAGTCTGAGTGCAGAGAGCCGCTCGGTGCAGAGCAGCCCGAGTTACAGACTGATGAAGTCTAGGAGCGAGTCCGACCTCTCTCAGCCCGAGTCAGACGAAGAGGGTTACACTCTGGTAGAGCACACACTCTCTCATTCACACACACATACACATACATATACATACTGTATCTGTCTCACTGCTTTGGTGTCTTTGTGCTTATTTGTCTCTGTTTTCTTTCTCAGAGCGGACGGAGGAATGTTGACCTGGACTTGGCGTTCTCTCACAAAAAGAGAGGTAAAGATGATTTGCAGAAAGACGTGTCTGATGTTGCGAGTGAGGACGATACAGGTCATCAATCATGTGTTACTCTTGTGTCTCTCTGTCTTCTGATTCCTGTGTGGATAGTTTATTTGCTTCTTTTGGGGCAGTTGAGCCCCAAACACAAGAGGAGCTCCAAGCAAGTAAACGATGGCATGTTTCTTCCTCTTGTTAGCTCACACCTCCATGACTGTGATCCCCCCCATTCATCTCTCATGATGAGGGCCTCGTTTTGAGCTTCACTTCAAGACACATGTCATATTCTAGCCTAGACCGCAACAATAGATTAGAAGACCATACAGATGTGCCGATTGTACAAATAACAGTTCATTCTTCTGCTTGGAATGTTTGTTACTTTGCACAACGGAGGCTCCTCGTGAAGAATGTGATTTGTGAGAGTTTTCATGGGATTACCAGTCGCACTTTAAAAGAAATCCTCAGTACTGAGACTTTAAAGGGATAGTTTGGATGTTTTTTAGTGGGGTTGTATGAGGTACTCAAGTAGTTCATACAACCCCGCTGAGAAACACCTGAACTATCCCTTTAAAAGAACTCATCAGTGCTGATACTTTAACTTCAGTGCTTTCAGTTGTTGATATGGAAATGCCGGCTCTCGTAACCATTTCACTTCTCAACAGCAGCATTTATTCCTCAGTGGGTATAGGAAACTCAGAGCGCCCATTATAGATGACTCCATAATGGCTGATGAAAGGCTTGAGCCCGCATGAAGAATCAGCATTTTGATGAACTCTTATAGAGTAATAATGCATCGCACTGCAGAGCTCTTAAGTGCTTTAAAAGGCCCATCCATCAAAAGAGTTATGATGTGCATTTATGCATCTGAAAGGCTCCTCTCTTTCTCCTCCCCAGGTTTACTCCACAGCTCTCCGGACTCCCTGGCCGAGTCCTGGTTCCGGGCCAAGCTGAGCCGCCAGCGCAGCTATAGTTCGGCGCACTCCTACGAAGAGTCGGACCTGGACCTGAGCCGCTCGCTGGGCATCCACGCTCTCATCGACAACATGGTCAGCTTCATCAGCGGCGACGTGGGCCTGGCTCCGGCCTTCAAGGAGCCAGAAGAAAGTATGTCCACCAGCCCACAGGCGACTATCCTGGCCATGGAGCAGCAGCAGAGCAGGGCCGAGGTGAGGGGCGCTCTCTGGACTCTTCTGGGTCTCTGTCTCACTTCTATTGGAGCAGCAACATCAAAATAAATCAAATGCTAATTTATTTTGACAACAGACACCGGGGGACAGTGATCTTTATACTTTATTATAACGTGGTTTACTCATGTTTTTAGCTTCAGTAGAGAATATTCTACGACCCTTAGTCCTGTAGCATCCTGTCAAAACACCATCTTTCTTTCAACGGTCTTATTTTATTGATTATCAATCATGAATTTAACAGTAACTGTACAGTGAAAACATTCTGTTTTGCCAGACAACACTTACAACGCATCCATCTACAAGCACAAAAAAAACACCTAAGGACCTAATACCTAAGGAAGGTAAAGGAAAAAAAGTACTAATAATATATATTTATAAATAAAATAAAATAAAATAAAAAAGCTACTCAGAGATTACAAAACAGCATCTTTACAGGATAAGGATCGTTTTAAAATGACGGCTCTGAAGGACCTGTTGCCTCGACTCCTCTCTCCTCGTGGCTCTTCCTCGCCTCCTCCACTCGCATCTCAGGTGGGAGGGACTAAGACGCGGGGAGAGGAGGTGAGGAAAGGAATCAAGGATGTACAAACTGAGAAATGAGAAGAGCCCTGAGTGTTCATGGCGATGAAGGAAGATGTCACCGAGTGACTCAGTGAGACTCATTGATGTGTTTTTAATGGAAAAAGGAATACTTGTTGATGGATACATTCACTGTTGGTTTTCTTCTTTTCATGGGATTTATTAACGATTCAAATGTATCCTTTAAACCTAAACTATGTAGTGGACAAACAAATGAGGCTGATTTTCTGAAAATCGCAACATATTTAGAACTTCTACAGTCCAAGAGTTGCACTTGTGACCGTGTCAGAGTATCCACTTGATGACTGGGGATGTGTTTTTATCTCCAGCTGCGGTTGGAGGCGCTCCACCAGATCGTGGTGTTGATCTCTGGCATGGAGGAGAAGGGCAGCCAGCCCGGGAACGCAGACCGATCCGGCGGCGCCTTCCAGTCCTCCTCCCTGCTCACCTCCGTCAGGCTGCAGTTCCTGGCCGGTTGTTTCGGCCTCGGCACCGTCGGCACCGGAGGGCTGAAGAGAGAGAGCGTGCAGCTGCATCACTATCAGGTATGTGTGTGAGGCTGGTCAGCTGCTGGGTGGTTGACATGTTTTCAGAAGTCTGATATCAAACAACCAAAGCAGGTGGCTGGCATCTCTCTTAGCGATAGGGTGAGAAGCTCAGTCATCCGTGAGGGACTCGGAGTAGAGCCGCTACTCCTTTGCGTTGAAAGGAGCCAGTTGAGGTGGTTCGGGCATCTGGTAAGGATGCCCCCTGGGCGCCTCCATAGGGAGGTGTTCCAGGCAAACCAGCCGGGAGGAGGCCACGGGGAAGAGCCAGGACTAGGCGGAGAGATTATATCTCCACACTGGCCTGGGAACGCCTCTGGATCCCCCAGTCAGAGCTGGTTAATGTGGCCCGGGAAAGGGAAGTTTGGGGTCCCCTGCTGGAGCTGTTGACCCCGTTTTTACCCGTGACATAACTCACCAGTGTGTCTTTTTTTCTGCAGGATGGTGTAAAAGCAGCTAAGAGGAGCCTCCAGATGGAAATCCAGACAGCAGTTCATAAGATCTACCAGCAGCTGTCTGTCACACTGGAGAGAGCTCTGCAGGCCAACAAGCACCACATAGGTAACAGAGACTACTACTGAACATCCAGCAGTGGAGCTTCAGGAGTTCATTCAAAGCATTATTTACGTGGGACCCGGACTGTTGAGGATGGTTTTTATCTGATGCTTTCATCTCTTTCTCTTGTCTCTCTTCTCCATCCCAGAAGCCCAGCAGCGCCTCCTGCTGGTGACCGTGTTTGCTCTGAGCGTCCGCTACCAGCCGGTGGACGTGTCCCTGGCCATCTCCAGCGGGCTGCTCAACGTGCTGTCCCAGCTCTGCGGGACGGAGACGATGCTGGGACAGCCGCTGCAGCTGCTGCAGAAACCCGGAGTGTCCCAGCTCAGCACCGCCCTCAAGGTGGCGTCCACGCGCCTGCTGCAGATACTGGCGATCAGCACCGGGTAAGAGCTTCAACAGCGGAGGGATGGATGGAGTCGGGCACTTTTTGTAAACCTGAAGAAAAGAGAATCAACAGCTGTGTCTTTGCTTGGATTTGCAGGACGTATGCAGACAAGTTGAGTCCCAAGGTGGTCCAGTCGCTGCTGGACCTGCTCTGCAGCCAGCTGAAGAACCTGCTGTCTCAGGCAGGAGTCAGTCTCCTGTCCCCTGGAAAAGACCAAGAAGACAACAAACAGGAGGACAGCGCCGACTCTGAAAAGAAAGACTTCAGAGGTGACAAAGCAGTTTTCTGTCGTTATTCTTTAATAGAAAGAATAGTTAGTGTTAGTGACCAGATGAGGGAGCCAAGTCGTCCCTCTTGTGTTTGATGATACATGCAGTACACCGTGTTTGTGGCAAAGGGTGCTACGATTTCGATTCTACATTAGAAATCGATCAAAATCAACATTTATGAACGCTTTTATTTTACTCAAGAAATGTAACAGCTTTCTGACTCAGAGTTAAAACTATAAACCGGCACAGAAATCCCAATTCCCAACTTTACCACCGTGTTCTGAACAGACACATTACAAACACTAACTGAAGTAACATTTGCATTTTGGAACATAAAACATCAAACTTAAACTACTCAATCCAGTCAGTCCTCTCGGGACTAGGCATGCATGATGGGAAATTTGGGCCTCAAGACTCCGTAATCTTACAATGGCATGTTTAAATCGAAAACCGAATCAAATCAAACCCCTCTGTTTGTGGCCATTATTACATTCAGTGAGCAGAGGCTACGATCCAACACACTTGTTGACAACAGTTTTTTCCATCATAACAACTAAATGATGAATATAAATTAACCTTGTTAGTAAGAACTCTAACAAAAATATGTTTTTGTCAACAAAAAAATTAACAATAATTTGATAACCAGGCAAATTTCTAGGCAGTCGTATGATCAGGAAACAAGAGCCAGTTCTGTTACATAATCTGCTGCAAACATGGGATCAAAATCGTACATAATACACATGAAAGATGGTGACTGTCAACTTGAGAAAACAAATAATCCATCTATCAAGATAAGAAATTCTAAATAGATACTAGAATGGCACTCAGAGAGCGCAGACCTCCGCCAAGGTGCGTGACTTTAAAAATAGATCCCAGCTCACAGCTGGCGGTACCGTGAGGTGGTCGGCTTATCATTATTATTAACACGGTGTGTTTCCGTGTAACGTATTGGCAGATGCCTCTCTCATTCAGCAGTTATGTCTTTATAACATTACACTACGTTGTCTCTCATTCGGTCATCTACCGCTTTGTTCTTTCTCACCGCGGACGGACAGCAGCTCCCGTTGCTTCATCGAAGTCTCGCCACACATCCACACACGTGTCTCTCAGCTCTCAGAAGTCATCAGTTACACTGCACACATGTGTTATACCTGCGAACCTTTGGAGTAATCCTGCTAACAGACAGACAGACTTTTCGTTTTAAGAACGGTTGGTGAATGAGGCCTGTTGTGTTTTGAAGCTGCAGTGAAAGTGGATGAAGGTTTGTTTTCCATGAAATGTAATTTATGGTCTTTATTGCCTCGTCCTTCAGCGTTGATCCGTAAGCAGCACACTGCTGAGCTCCACCTCGGAGACTTCCTGGTCTTCCTCAGGAGGGTGGTGTCCTCCAAGGCCATCCAGTCCAAGATGGCGTCCCCTAAATGGACCGAAGTGCTGCTCAACATCGCTGCGCAGAAGTGCTGCTCAGGTACGACCAGCTCATGTAACACAATACTGTTTACTGCTTTAATTCTAATGAAATCCTATCTGAGACGTTAACCCCTCGGTGGCTGTTGACTCTAGGGGTCCCTCTGGTGGGGAACCTGAGGACTCGTCTCCTGGCTCTTCATGTGTTGGAGGCCGTCCTGCCTGCCTGTGAGGCCAACATGGAGGACGACCAAATGACACAGGTGAGCCGCTTTCTTTGCTTCGTACGAGTCCTCGTTGACAGTCAGTGAGCTGATGTAGTTTGTTCTCTTCCAGGTCGTTGAGCGGCTATTCGCTCTGCTGTCCGACTGCATGTGGGAAGCTCCCGTAGCTCAAGCCAAACACTCGATCCAGATTAAAGAAAAGGTTCAGGAACTCAAACTACAGGTGAGCGACTAACCGCTCTCCTTCCTCCCTCCCCTTCCTTCCTCCCCTTCCTTCCTCTCCTTCCTCCCTCCCCTTCCCTTTATCATTATTAGTCTGAGTGACTGACGGTTAGTTCACTCCACAGGGAGAGGCAGAGGAGGAGGACGAGAACCTCCCCATCCAGGAAGTGTCCTTTGACCCAGAGAAGGCTCAGTGCTGCGTGGTGGAGAACGGCCAGGGGCTGACGCATGGCAGCGGGGGGAAAGGCTACGGCCTGGCCTCTACGGGGATCTCCTCTGGATGCTACCAGTGGAAGGTACACTAGTGGATTATTATGTCCAGCAGCGTAACATCATCGTGATTGGCCCTGGTGCAATTTTTTTTCTTGGGCCCTCACCCCAAACACGCACGTACACACACAACCACTCCAGACACTCCTACTTCTTTAATTAATTTCACGTTTTATTTCCTGTGTAGTTTTACATCGTGAAGGAGAACCGAGGCAATGAGGGAACATGTGTCGGCGTTTCGCGATGGCCCGTGCACGACTTCAACCACCGCACCACGTCGGACATGTGGCTGTACCGAGCGTACAGCGGGAACCTGTATCACAACGGCGAGCAAACGCTGACGCTGAGCAGCTTCACGCAGGGAGACTTCATCACCTGCGTCCTGGACATGGAGGCCAGGACCATCTCCTTCGGCAAGAACGGAGAGGTCAGAGACGCCAGTTCAATATCAGATGACGAGACCGGGGTTATATATTCATGTGGCGTGCAACAGTTTGTCATGTTTCTGTGTATGTTTTCTGTTATATAAATATATGGATATTTTTTAAATACTTGAGCGTCGTTCCTCATCAAACGCATGCGTATTCATTTTTATTCAGATAAAATTCAACAGCAAAGAGGATCCATAAAAGAGAAGCTGTGTTTCCTCCTCACGGTTCTGTGTTCATCTCTAACTTGTTAACTTGTGATTCAACAGGAACCAAAGTTAGCCTTCGAGGATGTCGACGCCACGGAGCTTTACCCCTGTGTGATGTTCTACAGCAGCAACCCAGGAGAGAAGGTATGACAACATAAACGTCCTCCTTCATCTAGTCGATCCATGCACTCTGACCACATGATGACACACGTTGAGTGACAGCCCACTTATTTGGACAATGAGGCAGAAATGCATAAAGAAATGTAAAAAAAAAAAAAAAATGAAGAAAAGATTACAGAAGAAAATAAGTTTGGGGGAATAAATAAGGGAGGAAATGCAAAGAGAGAAGAATGCAGAAATAAATAAATAAATACATACAATTTAATAATGAATAAATAAATTCAAAAATATATTTAAAATAAATAAAAAATGAATGCATAAGCAAATTAAAACAGAAATATCAATTTATGTCACATTTTATCAATTAATTAATGGCTACATTTATTTGTATTATTATTTTTGGTACATTTAATGGCATATTTATTTACTAATTTATTTATCAAGTTATTTTGTTTAGTTCCTATTTATTTTGGCAGGTTCTGTCCTCCATATTAAAGAAGTTGTGATGCTTTTTATGGAAATATATATCCTGCAAAAACAGCTGTTTTCTGCCATGTTGTTAGACTTTTATACCTACTTTACTTTACTTGTATCTATGTATTAGGGCTGACCTGAATGCTTTGAAGTTTCGACCGTTGCCATAGTAATCGACCTCCAAATCAGTATTCAAATGCTTCATTTTGTTTTTTTCTATATATAAGTATGTAATAATAATGTATAAATCCCCAAATAGCCCATGAAATAAGGAATAATCTCACAACAATATTCATTATTCATATTAAACATTAATTATTATTAGTTAGAATAGCTTTGAATATTACTCACTGAAGCTTTGAAGCCCAAAACTTGGTATTGGTGACAGCCCTCTGTATTCATATGTTGTATTTATATATGTATATTCTGCTTATTCTTTCCAGGTGAAGATCTGTGACATGCAGATGAGGGGAACACCTCGAGACCTCCTCCCCGGGGACCCGGTCTGCAGCCCCATGGCCACCGTCCTGGCCGAGGCCACCACTCAGCTGATCCGCATCTTACACCGCACCGACGACTGGACCCATCGCATCAACAAGACCATGATCGAGCGGCTCAACAAGATCAAACCCTGCTTCAGAGAGTCCGCCGCCGCGTCCGGCGGGGGTCAGAGGCTGAAGAAGAGCCGCTCGGTGCAGAGCCGCGAGGAGCACGACGCCCAGAGAGAAAGCCAAGAGACGCCCACGAGGACGGAGGAGGAGAGGGGACGCCACGGACGGCAGCACGGCCTGGGGGAGCTGTCGGAGCACCACCTGAGGACGCTCTGCACGGAGGTGTGGCCGGTGCTGGCGGTGATCGGAGGGGCGGATGCTGGCCTGCGCGTCGGTGGCCGATGTGTGCACAAGCAGACGGGGAGGCACGCTACTCTGCTGGGCGTGGTGAAGGAGGGCAGCACCTCGGCGAAGGTGCAGTGGGACGAGGCCGAGATCACCATCAGGTACCGGCTGAAAAGTTCTGCTATGGCACATTTCTTTGACATTTTCCTTTGTCTTTATGTTGCTAAGTTTGTTATTGACTGGTATATTCTATAGATATACCAGATTGTCAGCTAGTTATGGATTGATTTAGATTTTTACAATATCAGCTATGTGGAGTTTTTGGCTGTCGCTGCAGTGCTGTTCATGATGATCTCTTCTGGTATTATTAGAGATGCACCATTAACACTTTCTTTGCCGATATCCGATTTTTAAATAGTCTGACCGGCCGATTTCTTTCAAAGACCATCATTGATGGCATACACAAACATTTTTGTACTTTTTCGTCAACTATATTTTATCTATCTAAAACTATTTATTTATACAAAACTATTTATGAACCAGTATCTATTTACAAGAATGTAAAGAAGAAGTGAGGACATTTCGATATTCCGCATCATAGCAACCAGATGCAAAGTGCAGCTGCAAAAAGTAATATAATTAGTTTTAAATCTTTGTCATTTAACAAGGAACGATATACCTAAAAATTGCCTAACAATAAAGCTTATTTATATAGCACTAAAATCAGGATAAATAATTAGCAAAAATAAAAACAAGTTGCAATAATACCGCATATTGCGCTGTTCCTTCGCTAAATCGTTAAGAAGTTGCCAAGTTGGCAGCACTGTGTGTGTGTGGCTGTGACAGTAGTCGGTTACTGACTGTGCTGCTGTGTGCGCTACGTGAACCATCGTGCAACGGGCACATGCGAGGAATTTACCAGCACAGAATCGGCTTTATCTGTAACTGATCGGCCGGTCACTAGAGATGTGACGGTGAGGAAATTTTCCCACCGGTTAATAAACTTGTGACAACACCGGTGTTCCCGATTACACCGGACGCTCAATTTATGTAGTGCGCTTACTTTAATCTTTACCGTTGGGTGGCTGTGTGTCTGGCTTCTCCGGTCAAGTTTTCACTGCAGGGCCGCAGCGCACACCGGCCGCGGACCGCTCCGTCCTCCTCACGCTGATCACCTCATTATGGTTCCCTGATAGCGTTGGGTTTAAATCTGAAGTATTGCCAAATAGGCACTTTTGCTTTTTGCTTCGACACCAAATTCTCCGCCATCGTCTTGTCTGTCACCTCTCTCTCATCCCGTGTGTGAAATCTGACTCCTGCTACTCTGAGTTGAGACTCCGCACGGAGCAGACACATTCACTCTCAGTTTGTAGCGTCCGTCGTCCGGTTATCTATTGATAACATGCCACTGAAATGCCAAAATGAGTTTTATTTCTGTAAAAAAAAGCTAAACGACGTTGGGGGCGGTGGGTATGTAATGTAATCGGTGTGTGCCCGACTACCGTGTAACACCGACTACCGAGGCAAGCGTACCGTCCGATCGCTCGGTGCATCTCTTGTACTCCTGTGGCGTGTGCCGTGATCATCGGCAGTATGACCACATGGCTGATCAAATGTATTTAAAAACACAGTTGGAGCTGAATGTTTCTTCACTGCCTGTATTCACGTTCCTCTGACACTCTGCGTTAGCCTCCCTATCACCCTCCATCCTCTCTCTAATTCACCGTCTTCATGTTGCCTTTTGCATCGTCATTAATCCATAACTCTCCTGCATGCTCCGATGAGTCACCGATCGGCATGTTTTTGTGCCATACCCCACACATTCCATCTCTTTTATTTGTCTTGCATGTTGTGCTCTTTCTCTCCTGCCCTCTCCCTCACTTTGTGTTTCCTTCCCTTGTCTCCTTCCACTCTTCCACTCCCTTCTATTAAAGCTTCCCAACTTTCTGGTCGCCTAGTGACACTCCGCTTTACAACCTGGAGCCCTGCGAGCCGCTGCCCTTCGATGTGGCGCGTTTCCGTGGCCTCACCGCCTCGCTGCTGCTGGACCTCACCTACCTCACCAGCATCCACGAGGAAACCGTCGCCAAGCTCAGTGCACGGCGCCACGACAAGAAGCATCGCAACGCGGCCTCGACCGGGCACGAGCCGACCGGCAACGAAGACAAGGCGGCGGAGAACGAGGGGCACAACCGTAACGAACAAAAGGACAACACCGGAGCCTCGTCTGGAGCGGCTCCAAACACCGCGACCTCTGACCTGCGTGTGTCCCACAGCCTGGACGAGGTCAAAGCACACGCGGCGCCCAACTCAAAGTCAGAGAGTGAGATCTCCTCTGTGGTTAGCGGAGGCGGGAATGAGACGCTTTTCACTGCAGCTCCTCACACTCCTGCCGAGGGGAACAGGAAAAAAGGCCACGAGCACGGCTCCCGCAGTCACGAGCCGTCTCCCTCCTCCATCGCCACGCAGTCGGAGATCCACGCCGTGCAGCTGTCCTACCTCTACCTGGGAGCCATGAAGACCCTCAGTGCCCTGCTGAGCTGCAGCAAGTATGCTGAGCTGCTGCTCATACCAAAGGTACCGCAGCTTGTTGGGTTTACTCATATAATAGCAGGTTAATCACTCACATGTTCTTCAGTGGGAGGAGGAAGCGCTTAAAAAATTGGAAATATGCTTATTCGCTTTCTTGCCGAGAGTTGGATCAGCAGATGGATACCACTCTCATATGGGTCATTACATACCAACTAACAGAAACCTCCCACTTCATGTCATGGATTTTGAACAATTATTAACCTCTTAAGCCCGACAGATCCAGTACCGGGTCCAAACGGGTTGTACCCTGTTGCGTAGTTACAAAGAAGTTGCGATGGAAGATGATCTATTTATAAAACATATGCATGTCATACTGCTTTGAAAAGCTGAGGTCTCCAGCTTTCAGAATCTGTAAACCAACCGTGTGTTGCTCAAACTATGTCTTATTACAAAGTATTTTAACATTTAAGTCATACAGATATAAACTTCGTAAATATAAGAACAAGTTGTGATCAAAAGATCTGCAATAATGTCTTCATAATTCTACAATATCATGCTTGGTATCGTTGAAAACTATAAATTCTTAATTCTTAATTAATATGAGATTATAATATAATACCTGAAGCAGATTTGAGGTCAGATACGGGTCAGATTCATACTAACCTGTTCTCTCCTGTGACATGAAGGTGTTACCTGAAGCAGCACCCAGCGGGCACAATGCCGATCTGAACGCCACCACCAGCGGAAGCACGGCTGCCACCTCGCCGGTCTGCCAGGAGGAAGTGGAGATGCGGGCGGCGCTGCAGTTCCTCATGCGCCACATGGTGAAGCGGGCGGTGATGCGCTCCCCCATCAAGCGGGCTTTGGGCCTGGCAGACCTGGAGAGGGCTCAGGCCATGATCTACAAGCTGGTGGTGAACGGGCTGCTGGAGGAGCCCAGCGGGGGGAAGGCCAAGCCTGGTGAGGATGTGTAGAGATGTGACGGACGTAGACTGTTGATTAGAGCTTGGGGAGCATTTCTTCATCTCTCTTTTGTGTTTCCCTCAGGAGTGAGAAGTGAACCAGAAGGTGAGGGGGAAGGTACGGAGGGTGAGCAATTGGCACAAACCCCCATCACAACCAGCCCCTCTGCCTCCAGCACCACCTCCTTCATGAGCTCCTCGCTGGAGGACACCACCACCGCCACCACACCCGTCACCGACACGGAGACCGTCCCGGCCTCCGAGTCTCCGGGGGTCATGCCTCTCAGCCTCCTCAGGTCAGAGCAGATGGCTGCACATATTGTCAGTCAGCTATAGTGTTCATGATTAGCCTCGTTTCTCATGTATGATTCAACTGAGATGATTATTTTAACGCTTCCTCTGTGATGTGAACAGGCAAATGTTCTCCAGCTACCCGACTACCACCCTGGTTCCGACCCGTCGAGCTCAGACTCCTCCTGTGTCCTCTCTGCCGACCTCTCCCTCCGATGAGGTCGGCCGCCGGCAGAGTCTCACCTCCCCGGACTCCCAGCCCTCCAGACCACAGAACAGGACGGGTACCTGTAAGTAGGCCAGACTGACATGCATGTAAACATCGCTGTTGAAAAGCTTGTTCAGTATGTCCTTAATGAAAGACAACAAAAACTGCACATGTTTCAGCCTCTTCAGTTTTTTAAGTAATACAAAATGTTTTAGAAGTCTTCACCAATAGAAGGCTCTGGCTAACTATATAACTGTGTTGTTGTTGTCTGCTCCAGCTCTGTCGGACCCCAGCAGCAGGCTGTCGACGTCTCCTCCTCCTCCGGCCATCGCTGTGCCTCTGCTGGAGATGGGCTTCTCTCTGCGCCAGATCACCAAAGCTCTGGAGGCCACCGGTCAGTCTCACCTCTCTGCCCCCCTGGCTGCTGTTTCATTTCAGTCAATTCAGTGCTTTGAAGCTGAATTATCATTCTGAACGACACAAGTTATTAGATAGCACACTATGACTTCTACATCACAACAGAGTGAGGGAAAGAGACGATAACGTCATAATTGATTTATCTATTAATCAGTTTTTTGCAATTAATTAATTGCCTAGTCTATAAAAATGTCAGAAAATAGAGAAAAATGCTCATCACAATACCTAGATCTCAAGTTGTCGTCTTTTAAAAAAGTCTGCGTCAAAAAATGCCATCAAATTACATATTGATATTATTTTCCACTTTCACAGAGTTAAATCTTTTAACCAACATCAGTCCTGATCAGTCCTTGTGGTGTGGTATATTGAGTGTGTGTTCCTGTTACCTCAGGGGCCCGGGGAGAAGCAGACGCTCAGAACATCACGGTGCTGGCCATGTGGATGATAGAGCATCCCGGTACGGAGGAGGAGCACGACGAGCCTCTCACCAGAGGCAGCGGCGTCGGCGGCGACGGGTCTGACTCGTCCTGTCCGGGTGCAACGGCCTCCACTGGAGGCAAATCTCTGGACAGGAGCCCGTACCTGTGCTCACCTGGAGACATCGCCAGTGCAGATGCTTCAGAGATGGAGGAGGGCTTCAGCGAGAGGTACGGTTGGAAGTGTTTTCATAATAGACGTCTTTTTTAAAATACTTACTTTATACCGAATGTCAGAAAACTGTAAATTTGTATATAAGTAGTCTATATTTTGTGTACGTTGTAGTCCCGAGGGTCTGGAGCAGGACAACGCTTCAGCCTCCAGCGGCGGTCCACTCAGAGGACGCTCTGCTGTCGGTAGGAAACACCGCTTTGACCTGGCTGCACGCACGCTGTTAGCTCGCGCTGGTACGAATATTATATACACATCTTTACCTTTCTTCACACCTTGTTTATCTTCCTCACACCACTTTAAACCTCCTCGCCTCTCTCTCTGTAAGCTGGACTGTACCGCTCGGTGCAGGCCCACCACAGCCAGTCACGGCGGGAGGTCTCGTCCCTCCAACAGCAACAAGACCCGGGCGCCCTTTATGACTTCAACCTGGATGAGGAGCTGGAGATGGACCTGGACGAGGAGACCATGGAGGCCATGTTCGGCCAGGACCTCGCCAGTGACACCGACATTCTGGGAATGTGGATCCCGGAGGTACTGGACTGGCCAACATGGGTGTGTGTGACTTTATGCTACGTCCAGAGGGGCTGCCATCACCATTCTGCTCTTTACCTGCAGCACTTCTCACTCACAGTTCATTTATAATACGGTGGAAACCGCTTGTAGTGATCACGGTTACAGCGATCAACCGCTTATAGTGATCAATAAGCTTGGGACAGAATCATTCCTCTACAAACGCTGTTAAAATAATCAAGTAGTCCGCTTACAGCGTTCATTTTGGGTCTTTTCATATATGACAACATACGGAAAGACATTTTAAAACCAAATTAGACTGACATTAATTAAATTTTTGTTTTGTTTTTTACGTTACTCCCTTGATACTTTTCCTCGAGACTCTGTGTCCTACGGTGTCCTACGGTGCTCCTAACGGCATGCCAAGTTCCAGTCACATGACCGTAGCACAGCCAATAGGAACGCTCTCTCTCTCTCTGAAATGACCTGTGATTGGTCAAAGTCTCTCGTCACGGGCTAGATGTTCTAAAGCTTGAAAACAGAGCCATGAGGAGGAGCAGAACACTTGAATTACAACATGCTGAAAGGTTATTATGGAATTTTTGCCCAATTATGCCAAAAATATACTGACTACTGCAGCTTTAATAAATATACAAATGTCAGTTAGATGGTAATCTGCATTAAAAATGATGCACAACAACAAATATTCGGTTTTAATAATCATCGGCTTACAGCGATCAATTTGACCCGGACAGATGCGATCACTCTAAGCGGTTTCCACTGTGT
Organism: Sebastiscus tertius; assembly: GCA_916701665.1. Classification (NCBI taxonomy): domain Eukaryota; kingdom Metazoa; phylum Chordata; class Actinopteri; order Perciformes; family Sebastidae; genus Sebastiscus; species Sebastiscus tertius. The sequence goes on from CAKAOH010030779.1 coordinate 44,578, forward strand.
ATCTGCATGCTGAAATGCCGGCTAGCACTCTTCCTCCTGAGCTCTCTCCACTGATCTAACTGGCATGGAATGAAAGACTTGTCAATAACAAAATTATCATTCTCAGTGCTGATTATTTGGCTGCTGCTTGGAACTCATTAACGCAAAGCTCTCGTTGATTCATGCTTGTAACGCGTCACGTTGCTCGGATGCTGATGTTTGTCTCTTCATGTACGTGAATGTGTGTGTGCTCCTCTGTGATTGTCCCTCACCTCGCAGCACGTGTGCGAGACCGACGATCGAGATGAAGTGGTGGTGTGCGAGCTGTGCGAGGCCAACGTGGCCAACTTCAATCAGCACATGAAGAAGAGCCACCCGGGCTGCGGCCGTAGCGCCAACCGGCAGGGCTACCGCAGCAACGGCTCCTACGTAGACGGCTGGTTCGGAGGGGAGTGCGGGAGCGGGAACCCCTACTACCTGCTGTGTGGCGGCTGCAGAGAGAAGTACCTGGCCATCAAAAGCAAGGCCAAAGTCCCCATCGTGGAGAGGTACGCAGCACACCTGGGAAAAAGCAGGTGGACAAGGAAGCACATTAGTTTCATGGCTGTATCCTAGTATAATGAATATTTTTACCCCATTATGACTTGGTCCTTACAAGTTATGGAGCTACTGAAGCTTGACTGATACATGAAGATGACACATCTGCTGACGTTAGCTTATGGCAGATATATTGGCTAGAGGTTGACCGATAGTGGATTTTTAAAGGCCAATATAATAACAATAGTTTGGAGCAGGAAATCGGCCGATACCCCCGCCCCCTGTCAAAACAATTCAACAGTAATAAATACCAATAAATAAATAAATAAATAAATAAATAAATAAATCTGGAACTGAACATAAAACTAACCATCATTTATTTTTTCAAGGAGAAAGTGAAAGGTTTATCACCACTTTAACTGTTGTTTAGATGATGATCATAATTTATTGATTATATTTATTAATTTATATGTTGTGTTTATGTAAAAAAGAATATCAGCTGATAATTAACCTGAGTTTTTAAACCCAAGTATTGATATCAACGTAAAAACAATCCAGCATTGTTACTGTAATTGTGTTGAAAAAATGTTACACGTCCCACTTGTACAATAGTTTTATTCACATTAACTTTAGTCATATATCACATAGAGACACGTTTTAGAGTTTGATTTCTTACATCCTTCTACTGTATTTGTGTGAAACTACATTTTTCACAACCTACAAGTGTTCTATAATAATATTTATTTTATTTTTTTTATCCTGGCAGCTTTATACTTTATTGAATTGACAAAATGAGATGACAGACTTATAGCTGAGTTTGTACTGATGCATGTGAGTTAAGGAGTTTAAAAGGTGCTAAACAAAGACAAAAAGGAAAGCATAGAACCTGGACTCCAGAGAGTTAACTAGGACTTATGTATCAGCGTACCAGAGTACTAGTTAGTGTGTTTGATTTATGTTAGGTTTTGTTTGCGTAGTTTTGCCAAAGGTTTCAACACTCCTTAATTTTATGAAAATAAATGTATTGTAATTTGAGAGAACGATTTGGACCTCAGTCATAAACCAACATTCACCACAACACCCATCCCTCTGTCTGTGGACTCTGTATTATGTTGGAGTCATCAGGCATTTAGTTTTATTTCTGTAATACTTTGTCCTGCCTCATTATTTAAAGGAAGTAAAACTCCTCATATTGTCTTATTCTGTGCCGTGTCTTCAGGTATAAGGGACAGGCTCCTGACCTCCTGGGAAAGCAGGACAGTGTCTATGAAGGTACGTTGTAATGTGATGTGATGTATTTGATACACAGAAGGTTTTGGGTTTTGTCTTTGATTTTTAAATCGTCTGTCCGTCCCGCTGCAGAGGACTGGGACATGCTGGACGTCGACGAAGACGAGAAGCTGACGGGGGAGGAGGAGTTTGAGCTTCTGGCCGGACCGTTGGGTCTCAGTGAGCGCAGGATCGTCCCCGAGGCCGTCCAGTTCCCCGACAGCGACCCGCTGGGAGCCTCCGTTGCCATGGTGACTGCCACCAACAGCATGGAGGAGACCCTGCTGCAGATAGGTGAGGAGGACAAGATCCCATTATTGATATAATATAACCAATATAATCAAACTGAAGTAAAGCGTTTTCAGCCCTCGTTAGGTAACAACAGTAATCTGAGTGTGTGTTTGTGTGTTCAGGCTGTCAGACCTCGGTGGACAAGAGTTCATCGGGCAGAGTGACCCTCGGCGAGCAGGCCGCCGCCCTCCAGAACCCTCATGACCGAGTGATGGCGCTGAGGAGGGTGACGGCTGCAGCCCAGGTGCTGCTGGCCAGGACCATGGTGATGAGAGCGCTGTCCCTGCTGTCTGTCAGGTAGTCATGACTACACACCCCCTCCGTCTGTCTGTCCTCCGTCTGTCTGTCCTCCGTCTGTCTGGAACAAATCTTCATGTGTTAAAACATTCTGTGATCTAACAGACGTCAGTCTGGGAGCAGAACTTTCAGTCTGTTGTGTAACACATGACTTCCTTCCTTCCATCCCACACAGCGGTTCCAGCTGCAGCCTTGCAGCCGGTCTGGAGTCTCTGGGTCTAACCGACATCAGGACTCTGGTCAGGCTGATGTGCCTGGCGGCGGCAGGCCGAGCCGGTCTCTCCACCAGTCCAATAGCGGGCTCCGGTCACGCTGAAAGGCCCCGCGGCGCCGCCAAGGCGAGCAAACCCATCTCCTGTCTGGCTTACCTCAGCACAGCAGTGGGATGCTTGGCTTCCAACAGTCCCAACGCCGCCAAGCTGCTGGTGCAGCTCTGCACGCAGGTACACAACGTTAACCCATCAGACTGGTGATTTCAGAACAGCTAGCCCGGCTCGGTCCACACTTTCTCTCTATGTATATGATGCAATATTCTTTCCTCTCCAGAACCTGATCTCTGCAGCTACCGGCATGAATCTGACCACAGTGGACGACCCCATCCAGAGGAAGTTCCTGCCCAGCTTCCTGCGTGGCGTGGCCGAGGAGAACAAGCTCGTCACCTCGCCCAACTTCGTGGTCACCCAGGCTCTGGTGGCCCTGCTGGCTGATAAAGGGGCCAGACTCAGACCTGCTTATGACAAGGCTGATATGGAGAAAAGAGGTTTGTAAACTCAGAGGAGCAGGAGATAAAAAGAAACTGTTGTTCCGTGTTGTCCTGTCTGTTTGTTTCTGTTTCTGTGCATTTCTTTATCTATTTGGTCGTTTTTGTGAGTAGGTATTAGATACTTTAAAGTTGATTTGCTGCTTTGTTTTCCTTGCATATTTTCCAATTACTCTTATTTTTCAATTACTTTTATCTTTCAAGGATGTGTCAGAATTATTTACATAAATCATCAGTAATGTCTGTTAAGCTTTCATGCACACACGTGACTCATGCTCATGCACAGCTTGTTTCTCTCAGGTCACTTTTTTTTTTTTTTTTCTGTGCCTTTTTTGTGTTTTTATGTTTGTCATTTTTGTTCATTCTCTCACTCACCGGGGCCACCTTGTCACCTTCTTTTCCGTGTCGAGCAGGGCTAATTGCGCATTTGTATGCCCATCCTTCCCATAATCCCTCCGCTGTAGGGCCTCTGGAGCTGGCCAACGCTCTGGCGGCCTGTTGCCTGTCCTCCAGGCTCTCCTCGCAGCACCGCCAGTGGGCCGCCCAGCAGCTGGTCCGCACGCTGGCCGCCCACGACCGCGACAACAACCACAGCCGGCCGCAGACCTTCGCCGACATGGCGGGGGACCTGCGGAAGTGCTCCTTCATCAAGCTGGAAGCTCACCAGAGCAGAGTGAGTCAGCAGCGTGGGCTAGAAGTGAACTGAAAATAGTGTGATATAAACTGGTATTAAATAAAGTCTGTTTTCACTCAGGTCATCACGTGTGGTTGGTGCAGTAAGAAAGGCTTGTTGGCTACGAGTGGCAACGACGGGACGGTCAGGATGTGGAACGTAACCAAGAACCAGTACACCCTCCAGCAGACCTGCATCTTCAATAAGGAGTAAGTTTTTCTGAAACTACAGTCCCATGTTCCACCTCCAGAGACGTCAGTATGTTAATGAAACCACGGTGTTATATTTACAGCTCACTGTGCAGCTCCATCAGTTGATTAGAGTCACAAAACTGAGCTCTCTGACATTATTAGGGGCCGGGCAGCTATGCCAAAGAACGTATGTTTTTAAGAAGTGAAAGTCAATTCCAGCAGCAAAGCTACGCTTCTGCCATTTTGGACTGAAAGCGACTACTGGACGCCAGTAAAACATCCGCCTAGATAGTGCCATAGAAAAGTAAAACTAAATTATTTCTATTCTATTTTCATAATTTTAATGTCTCTACTGAAATATTCTGTGTTAAACAATAAAAATATTATAAATATGCACACTATTATAACTAATTACTTACTTACTTATTAATTAAACTTCTTAACTTCTTTTTTTTTTTAAATGAGAACAAAAAAAGTTTTAAAAAAATGTCTGAAAAAAAGTAAAAAAAAAATTAAAATGTCTGGAAAAAAAGTAAAAAAAAAATATTAAAATGTCAGAAAAAAGTAAAAAAAAAAATGTCTAAAAAATAGTCTGACAAATGTCTGACAATTTTATTTTTTTTTTATCTCAGAAAAATGTTGGGGAAAAAAGTTTTTTAAAAATGTCTGAAAAAAAAGTCAGTAAAAAAGTTTTAAAAAATGTTCGAAAAATAGTCCGAAAGATGTTCGAGAAGTGTACAAAAATGTTCTGACAAATGTCTGAAAAAATGTCCTAATTAAAAAAAAAAAAAAAAAAAATGTCAGAAAAATGTCAGA